>PVJN01001016.1:0-138248 GCA_004026805.1 Lasiurus borealis | reverse complement strand
CTCTCTTTGTCTTTTGCTCTTGATATTTTAATTATGATGTGTCTTGGTGTGGTCCTCTTTGGATTCCTTTTATCTGGGGTTCTGTGTGCTTCCTGGACTTTTAAGTCTATTTCTTTCACCAGATGTGGGAAGTTTTCAGTCTTTATTTCTTTAAATAGGTTTTCAGTATCTTACTCTCTTTCTTCTGGCATTCCCACAATTCTGATGTTGGTACGCTTGAAGCTGTCCCAGAGGCTCCTTACATTATCTTCACATTTTTGGATTCTTTTCTCTTCTTGCTTTTCCACTTGAGTGTTTTCTGATTCTTTATATTTCAAAATTTTTACTTAATTCTTGCCTTTCTCTAGTCTGCTGTTAGGACTCTGTATAATATTGTTTTTTATTTCAGTCAGTGTACGTTTAATTTCTATTTGGTCCTTTATCATCTCTAGTTGGACCTTTTCCATCTCTAGTTGGTCCTTTTCCATCTCTAGTTGGCCCTTTTTTCATCTCTAGTTGGTTCTTTTTCATCTCCTCTTGGGTCTCGCTAACTTTATCCAACTTTTCTAGGATATTCTTGAAAAACCTTATAAGCGTGGTTTTGAACTCTATATCCAGTCATTTGTTTTCCTCCACTTCTTTTTTTGTGATCCCTTCCCTTGTCTCAGCATTTTCACTATGCCGGGAGAACTTCTGTGTTGGATTCAGCCTTATGATACCAGACTTGCAAAACCGAAAAAGCCTCTCTGTTGAGCTTGGGATGGGTGGACTCTCAGGGCTTCAGGGACCACCTTGCCTTTCAGTGGGCCCCGCTCTCCATGGCCCCTGAGTCTCACACGACTGGGTAATCGCTGGAGCGGTCCTTGTGCGTGTGCGCCCGAAGTGCCTCTAGACCTCTGCCTTTCTGGCTCCCCTGTGCCCCAGGACCACACGAGTTTAGGTCCTCAGGGTTTCACCTGAAACTGGGGCTTAATGGAGTCAGAAGTGGCACAGTTGGGAAGGTCTGTCTCCTGCCCACTTGCGAAAGCCAGTGGCACAATCAGCAATCTGTCCTCTGTGCATAGTGCTGTGCGCGGCATCAAACCTTTGATCTTTTGCCACTCCCCTAAATTTCCATGCACCTCTCCCTTTTCACAGTTCAAACTCCCCCCATATGAGTTTCGGCTGGATAAGGGGTTCAATGCCTTTAAGAGTCTGCATTTCCCTCCTGCCAGAGAAAACCAGCCAGGTACTCTGGCACCCACTCTCTCCAGGCACACGTCTCCGTACCTCAGTTTTTTGCAGCTCCTTTGGTTCTCCTTGAGCTCCTCTCTTTCCCTCTAGTTGTAGAATTTCCACTCAGCCAGCTTTCCTGTGGTTCTGGATGATGTCTGTTCTCTCTTTTAGTTGTAGTTTTGAAATTGTTGTGCGAGGCAGCAGTGTAGGTGTTTACCTATGCCGCCATCTTGGATTCTCCTCTTTCCTATCTTTCATAAGTAATTAGTTGGAAAGGCCTAGAGATGTCTGGGGAAGAGAGAGAGAGTGTGAGAGAGAGACAGAGGTGCCAGAAGGGTATCCCAGAATTAGAGAAAGCCTGGTGAACAAGGGAGGATGAGGAGAGGCGACCTACTGGTGTTTCTTTAGTGGCCTAGTATAGTGGCTTAGCTGGGAGAGAAAATTTTTGAATCCAATGGTGGAAGAATGCTACCAGCCCTAGAAAGGACAAGATCTGTTCAGCAGAAGTGCAAGGCTGTGGGTCTCATATTGCTTGTATTTTTATTTTTATTTTTTTTTATTTTTTTTTTTAAATATATTTTATTGATTTTTTTACAGAGAGGAAGGGAGAGAGATAGAAAGTCAGAAACATCGATGAGAGAGAGACATCGATCAGCCACCTCCTGCACACCCCACAGTGGAGATGTGCCTGCAAGCAAGGTACATGCCCCCGACCGGAATCGAACCTGGGACCCTTCAGTCCGCAGGCCGACGCTCTATCCACTGAGCCAAACCGGTCTTGGCTTGCTTGTATTTTTAAAACTGCCACTTTTTCCTAGAGATAAAGATCTAAGTTTCTGATAAGCCTGTGCCAGCAAGAAAGTTGTTCTCTAGAGAGGGTGGTGTCGGGGAGGAGGCTGGGTGAGAAGGCGCTGAGGCCAGAGCAGTTTTCAGAGTGTTTAAGGGTGATTTGCCGTCAATACCCATGACCAAGATTGTGGAAGGGAAGAGTGGCTCAGGAAAGTAGGGCAGGACAGAGAAAGTAGCCCCCATATCAACCAGAAAGGAGACCAGTTTACCCGCTACCTTGAGCATTACCCTGGGTTCAGCGAAGGTGATGGGGGTTGTCGAGTCCAGGCATCTTTAGTCTTCCGCCAGTCTTCAGTCATGGCCATTGGCGGGTCATGACCTGGAAGGGTGGTCCCTCTACGCTGCGACGCAGAGGTCCCGGCACTTTTCCAAAGGCAGTCACTGCACACCAGGCAGGGCTAGGTTGGAACCAGGGGCTGGGGTGCTGCTTTGCCCAGTGGCCTTCATTTCCACATGTGTAGCATCTTCCAGGTGGCATTCGTCCTCTCGTTGCACTTCCACCACGTACAGTCCCCTTTGGACCATGCATAGCTACCATCAGCATCAAAGCTGCTACCAAGGCTTGGATTTGCGGATTCACCTTCTGTTGAAGGCCGGCTTACTCTGCCTGCTTCTCATGGACATTAAGAATCTTAAATGCTGTATTCACTGGATCTCGGACCTGGGACTGAGAAGGCATTAGGGGAGGGGGTGGCGGAGTAGGCAGTGGGCCTGGGCCGAAGGAGGAGGAAGAGCATGGCAGCAGGACAAGCCTGCAGGACAAGATAGGTCTGCAGGGGCAGGCTCCGGGAAGTCTTAGTAACTATTTAAAGAGAGGGGTTAGACATGCTGTTTCAAGATGGTGGCCCCCATGGGAATGGCAGGCCATGTAGCCAGAGAGGGGCAGGACTTGCCATTTCAAGATGGAAGCCCCTATAGGAACAGGAGGCCATGTGGCCAAAGAGGGGTGGGACTTGCTGTTCCAAGATGGCGGCCCCTATGGGAATAGCAAGCCATGCAGCCAACATGGTGGGAGCTCACAATACACAAGGGAAGAGCAAACAAAAACAGAAATCTCACTTAACTGTTTAGAGCGACTGGCAGAACAGCAGGAGGGTGGCTCTTGCACTGCACAGTTCATGGCCCGGCAGCAAAGGTGGCTTCTGTAGCAGCAGCAGCCATGGGGAAGGAGGAGGAGAAGGAAGAGAGGGAGTAGAAGGCAGGGCAGCATGAGTGGGAGAGGTGAAGATGAAAGATCGGCTGGTTCAAAAGAGACAGAAGGGGGCTGAGGACAGTTTGAGGAGGTGAAGAAGACTTTGCAAGAAGGATCTGATGAGTGGAACATGAGGAGTAAAGCGAGGGGTGGGAGCGAAGGGCCACTTTCCAGTTTACTGGCAGAAATTACTGAGGTCAGCGAGGGTATTAAAATCACAGGAGTCCCAATTTCAGGCCATCTGGACCCATTCCAATTCATATGGAGGCCATGCCATGTTACAGAAGTAGCCAGATTGTTGAGGAGACATCCTAGAGATGTCTTAGGATCTGGTTTAGATTTTTGATTGCCCATAACAAACCTGAGGTTGGTAGCCGAGGCCAAGGACCAGCGTCCCAATTGTTGAGCCAAGACTATTGACGGGGAACCTGAGGGACAGTAAAGGACATCTCCCCTACCTCCTGAGATCCGGATGGAAGCCAAATGGCTGGAGAAATGAGGGACGACAGGAATGTCTTTGTTGACTCTCCAGGTTCGGAACTTCTCCTTGAGGGGCCCGGAGGGCTATTCCCCGAAGGCAATATCTGATGCGGGCTCTAGTTTATGGACAGAGATGCCAGAGAAGTGACTGCTAGGAATCAGCATGGGCTGGGACTTACCACTGCCGCTGCCGAGCCTAGGGGTAGGAGCCTGAGGATCCCAACCTACAGGGAGAAAAGAGGGGACCACCCAAGACTGTGAACAGTCAAATGGGATGATTGCACCCTCCTGGGTTTCATAGTATCAAATGTAAGGTTTGAGGCGTAGGAAATAAGGAGTCGGAGACCAAGGCATGTTAAAGAGGAAGTTTATTTCACAATAGAGTGAGATTCATTTTGGAGGAGGGTAGAAAAACCAGAATTAGAGAAGGAGGAGGAGAAAAAGGAGAAGGAGGAGGAGGAAGGGGAGGAGGAGAGGGAGGAGTAGGAGAAGGGGGAAGGGGAGAATAGGGGGAGGAGGAGGACAACAACCCAGAGAGGAACAGAAAGGGGTTGGGCCTAGGGCAGAACAGGAAGGAGTGGGCCCCTGGGCATTTGTCACACACTGATTGGTGATTCAATGTCTTGGGAATGTCCCACAGATGCTGGTTACGTCATACTCTGCCCACCAGTTGGGGGAAGGGAGGATCTATCATTATCAAAGTTTTTTTCCTTTCCCTTACACCCTCTTGTGGACCTTTAATTTGTTTAATAGAAACTGAGATTCTAATGATCCCTTGTGCTTATACATCAAAGTGTACCCCACTGGCTGTGGGTGGATGAGGGACTCACTTTTCTCCTATTGATGTTAAATCTTCAAGGAATTCTATGCCTGGGACAACTCTTATGTACCTTACCCCCCCTTTATTTTTTTCCTGTGGACTCTAAAGTCTACCCAATTTCCTTGTCTAGGCCTTTCCCAGGCAGTGTTTTGCTGGTAAAGTTTTAAACACTAAATCCCTGGGAGGGAAAAAAGGAGCACTGAATTGTAGCCTTTGCCAATTTTCAAGGTGTAAATAATCTCACTGGTTAATTTCAAGCTACCAATATGATGTCCACTGACTTGTAAAACCCCAGAAAATGTAACAACCAGCTTTGGAGCTGGTAGAAGCTGGCTCCAGGATCTTGGTGTGCTAGGACAAAGGTTTCTGTCTTTGTTCCCTTCCTGCCTTTCCTAACCAATGCTGAAAGTACTGTAAGGTTTAAATGGGTGGGCTGACAAAGGGTACTACATTGGATCATTGCAAATGAAAATAATAAGCAAGGGGGAGGCTGTAATTGTTTTCCTTTTCAAAGCCTCTAATATCTTCACTGGAATATAAATGAAGATGTGGCCAATTTCCTCTGGTGTCATTTTTTGTTTCTGTTACCAATTGGTCTACACAATGCAGAACTTTATGTTTCTCTCCTGGGCTAGGAGCTCCTGCTACCTCACTGTTACCGCTGTGAGAAAAAAGAAAGCTCCAGTAAAGAGGCATAGGAAACAGCCTTGGCACAGGCTGTTGGCCAATTTCAGCCTCCCCACCCTTTACTTATTGTCTAGGGCTGTTTCCACATTCCAGAGGGCAACAGAAGTGATTAATGATGACAGGGATGTGGGACCTGCAAAGCCTAGATGCTGCAGTCTTTCTGCAGCTAGGGTTCAGGAATCTGGAGAAGGGGCTGTGACATAAATGAATTAAACTAGATATGAAATAAACATTTGAGAGGTATGGGGGAGCCAGGGGAAGCTCCACTTTCTAGTGAAGTGGACTTTCTGAATCTCCAGACCCAAGGCTTTTTATTTGCACATTTTTCCCTTTAGCAAAGCAGATATACCTATCAATTGGTAAACAATAAAGGACCATCAGGTTGGCCAACTGCCCTCAGTTGTCCAGCTGCAGGCATTAATATGCAGATCTTTAGCCCTGCTGAAGGTGTCCATCAGCCTTCTGAGGAACTTCTCACATAATTATGACCTGCTGGAATTTGCCATCAGCACCTGGACTATTTACTCTCTGGTCTTTGATAGGAAATGTTGCTGACTTGGCTTAAAACAGTGATTCTGCAGACTGGGATGAAAACTTCCTACCCACAGTCTGTCTGGCAGGCCTCTCTTGCCTTGGTGACACTTCAGAATAGTTCACTTCCCAAACTCCCCCTCATAGTCATTTTTAGGTCTATAGGAATTCTCACTTAGCGCGAATGAGAGAGACATGCTTATTTTAGCACATTTCTATGTATCTGTGACTCAATATAGACATTCAGTGCTTTCATGTGTCCCCTTAGCGGGCACTTGTGCCATGTTGTATGAGAAATAGATAGTGATAAATTTTATGTTTTAGGAATCTAACTTTAGCACTATCTCCCTTTCCTCTTTTTCTTTTATTATTGGGTTACTCATTTTATCTTCCCCCATTTCCTGCTCATTCTCTAGATAAATGCCCTGGGTGAGCTGTGTGTGTGTGTGTGTGTGTGTGTGTGTGTGTGTGTGTGTGTGTATGTGTGTGTCCTTTAAGAGCAAGAGCAGGCACAAAGAAGTAGAATAAACACCTTTGTATGATTGTCTGTCCCAAGTTCTAATGTTAAAAGAAAATACACTCTTTCTTATTATTTTGAGTTTACTTGTAGTGTTAAAATGTTCCCTCCTGAGACATCATTATCATTGCTGAAATCTAGCAGAGTCAATAAGAAAAGATTCCAAAGAACAAGTATTCAAAATAATTATTTTGAAGGAATTCCAGTTAAAGGGGAGGGAGGGTGTTAAAGGGGAAAAGTCCTGAGCAGAAGGAATTTAGGGAACAAGAAAAAAAACCCACTTTAATTCTTCCTCAAAGCAATATGAAATGTATTTTGCTTTTTCATCTTATTTCTGATTACTATGAGTTCTGACATGGTATGAGGCTATAGCTTTCATTTTTAGCTATGTATGTTAAAACTGTAAGTATGAAAGTACATTATAAAATAAAACTATATCCCTTTATGCGATTTATAAAAGACTTTTTAAACCTTTACATTATGCTTAGGGATTACTACTTAAGCAAAAATAACAGAATTGTGTTCATACATTGAAAATGATGTAGTATAAATCTGCCTTCTTGTAAAATTCCCATTTCCATAATCTGTTATCAGAGAAAAGTATGAGTGGTCTTTCTTTGTGTAGGGGGAGTGGGGTTCTTAGGGTGTCACTGGAATAAGCATTTCTAAAGGCACCCCCAAGAGAATGAGATATGGTTGAAAGCTTAATTTTGTGAAATTATATACCTGTGTTTCCAAAGTCCCATTTCTTTTAGTTCAGTCACAGAAGTATAGGTGGGGTTTCAGGAGAGCTAGAAGCAAAGCCAGTGTCCAGAGTTTTCTTTCCATGATGAAGCCAAGTCCAGTACAACATCAGGCTAGCTGCAGTTCATTAGTCCATTGCATGTGAGGTCTACACTCCCAGAGAGCGCACCCAAGCAGTAAGAATCCCAAGAGCATAAGAGCCATCAGGAAAGTGAATTCTTTTGTTCAGGGGATTAAGTATTCCAAATTTTGAGGCAGTGACCATGCCCATTCTAGCTAATGACTTTTTCCCAGGTATGACTGACAAGAAAATACCTTCCCAACATCACCACAACTTTACTGGGCATCCATCTGTTCTCTGCCCTGTCCAGTCCTTCCCCCAGAGATCTGCAGGGATTAGATCAGTGGCTTCCTGGGGAGTGTCAAGCTTTAACTTTATTGAGAAGCTGCCCACATGACATGCTTATACCTTTGCTCCTTTCCTGTTATTAATTAGGTTAATCACAATGGTGTCAAAATCCAGCCAGCAGGGAGTTGGCAGCATGAGTGGTGCCAACAGCACAGTATCAGTTGTATGGCATCCCACAGAGGCCAGTGCAATCCAGAGTTGAATTAAAAGTGGAATTGGCTGTGCAGTAGTTCTGAGTATTTCTTTATGATATAGTTACTAGGCATTGAATTTTATTATCTACTTTTCTAGAACCAGTGTGCCTTAAAAAAAGGAGAGAAGTAGCATTTTAGTTTAAAACACGGCTGTCAATTTATTGCAATACAGTGGTACCTTGAGATACGAGTTTAATTCATTCCGTAACCTTGAGGCGTGGGAAACTCTGAGACTCTCCAGTCTCGGTAAACTGGTGGGTCCTGTGCAGCCTGCCGATCCTCGCGATTACTCCTATCTCAAATGTTGCTCATATTTCAAAGCAAAAATCCCTCGATCTATGGCTCGTATCTCAAAAATCTCATATGTTAGAGCACTCGTATCTCGAGGTACCACTGTATGTGTTTATTGATTTTAGAGAGAAAGGAAGAAGGAGAAAGAGAAACCTTGATCGTGAGAGAAAATTATTGATTGGCTGCCTCCTGCATACTCCTTATTGGGAATCGAGCCTGCAACCTGACCATGTGCCCTGAACGGAAATAGAGCATTGACCTTCTGGTTCATTGGTCAATGCTCAACCACTGGGCCACATCAGCCGGGCTAAAACATGGCTGCCAGATTATTTATACACTTAAGAAAAATCACAGGGGCAGAAAATTCAGTACACCCATTGACACAAGGTGACTTCTCAGCATTGGCAGCCTATCACATGACTTGAATTATTAGCTGTCTCTAATCTTGTTGCTGGTGGAAATCTTGTCATTTACAGGATTGTGAGGAAAGCATTCCACAGATCAATGCACTGGAGATTGTAGTGTGGCAAGATGTATTCAGGTAGAAATAGAAGGTTGTCCCTCCTGGGTTCCCAGTGTCCCATCTCTGTCCATTCCCCATGGAAAGTCCAGAGTTTCTGTGCCATGTTGAAACTGCTCTAGCTCAGTCTTTTCCCTGGTCTGGCTTAGCCTGAGTTCCTCTGCAGTACATTGCTGGGTGATGGTAGCCAGGCTCCTGACTGGAGCTTTTGTTTGGAGTCCCTGAGTCTGTTGGCCACTCTCCTGCTAAGGCCACATGGTTACTATGGAGAGAATTCATGAACAGAGCATGGGGAGAGAGAGACAGAAAACCTTTGCTTCCCTGGGAATATATCATCTCTGACTTGGGTAAGATCAGGAGGTTTTTCAAAATAATCAATCAACTTCCCAAGCTTTTGCAGGCTTCTGATTGGTCCATGCCTTGACCAGTCTATTATTTCCCCAGGCTAGATGGTCAAGCACTTCCCCCTATGTCATGTCTGCTTTCAAGAAGTCAAAGCAGCAATGAATACTCAAAATACACATGTGCTTATCTCATACTCTTGCACCCCTCCTCCACATCCAACATTTAGGTACCAAAGCGGTGAAGGGAGGTGCTGTGACCTCCTGGAGTGTGAAGTTGTAGCTTCTTGGTGAAGCAAATAGGCTCAGTATCCAATTCAGCTCTCTAAGTGATTATACTTAACTAGGGGCTGAATGCATGAATTTATGCATCTTGAAAGGAACTGTGGGCTGAGAGACTGTGGTGGGCACAGGGGCAGATTTCAGCCTATCCTCTGTGCCCCCATCCAGTCCCTCCTGCCCCCGCTTCTGGTCCCTTTTCTGTCAACAGCCCTGCTTCCTCTGCTGCTACTCCCACACTCTGACAGCGCTGGCCCCACTTGCACCAGCAGTGGGTGCAAGCAGCAGCTGCTGGACTCGATCACCCCTCAGGACAGGGGGAGGGGGAGAAACCCAGAGGGGTGATGGGGCTGGCAGCCACTGCTCGCATCTGCTGATAGTGTCAAGCAATTGGGATTTGGGTGCTGGCAGTGAGTACAGGCAGTGGCTGCAGTGCCAGCTGTGGATGTGAATGGGGCACGCGCCAGCAGTGGGTGCGAGCAGCAGCTATGGCACTGGTAGTGGGTGCGAGCGGGACCAGCACCGGCAGAGGTGCAAATGCTGGGTAGGACTATGGCACACGCAGAAGCAAAGAAATTTCGGTAACCACTAGAGGCTCACCCCAATGATAGCAACGGGTGCCCCACCTTGGTCTGGCGTCTCTGCTCACCTGCTCCAACATCCCACCACAGCTGACACCTGCCATGTTTTGTGCTCTGCCATTTGCTGTCGACACCCCTCATGTTCCTGTGTGCGCCCCCTGTTGGTCAGTGTACATCATAGAGACCGGTTGTATGGTTGTTCCACCATTTGGTCTATTTGCATATTAACCTTTTATTATATAGAGGCCTGGTGTACTAAATTTGGGGGGGAGGGGTGTCGTTCAGCCCAGCCTGCTCCCTCTCCAGTCTGGGACTCCTTGAGGGATGTCTGACTGCCCAGGTGGGATCGGGCCTAAACAGGCAGTCAGACATGCCTTTCAAAATACTGGATTGCTGGCTCCCAACTGCTAACTTGCCTGCCTTCCTGATTACCCCTAATCGCTTCTGCCTTTTAACTTGATCAACCCCTAACCACTCCCCTGCCAGCCT
Organism: Lasiurus borealis; assembly: GCA_004026805.1. Lineage (NCBI taxonomy): Eukaryota > Metazoa > Chordata > Mammalia > Chiroptera > Vespertilionidae > Lasiurus > Lasiurus borealis. The sequence goes on along the minus strand of PVJN01001016.1, from coordinate 128,130 downwards.
GATTGATGTGTAACTGTTCCCCTGCCAGCCTGTTTTCGCCTAACTTCCCTCCCCTGCAGGCCTGGGTGCCCCCCCTCCCCACAACTGTCCTTCCCTGCAGGCCTGGTCACCCCCAGCTTCCATCCTCTTCTGGCCTGGTCATTCCTAATTACCCTCCCTTGCAGACTTGATCACCTCAACTGCCCTCCCTTGCAGGCCTGGTCCCTCCCAACTGCATTCCCCTGCTGGCCTGATCACCCACAACTGCCCTCCCTTGCTGGCCATCTTGTGGTAGGCATCTTGTGTCCACATGGGGGCCAAATCTTTTGACCACATAGAGACAGTCATCTTGTGTGTTGGTCAATCTGCATATTACTCTTTTATTAGATAGGATAGAGGCCTGGTGCATGGGTGGGAGCCAGCTGGTTTGCCCTGAAGGGTGTCCTGGATCAGGGTGGGTGTTCCCATGGGGCATTGGGTAGCCTGGGTGAGGGGCCTGTGGTGGTTTGCAGACTCTCCAAGCCCTCTGGAAACCCAAGTGGAGGCCTTATTATCTGGGATTTATTTATCTTCTACAATTGAAACTTTGTAGCCTGGAGCGGAGTCAAGCCTTCTGCTGGCATAGCCATTGAAACTTTGTTGCCTTAAGCGGAAGTGTGGAAAGCTTGGCTTTCTCCATCACCAGGGGCAACCCAAGCTCTCTCTGTGGCCATAGCCATCTTGGTTGGGTTAATTTGCATGCTCACTCTGATTGGCTGGTGGATGTGGCTGGTGGATGTATTGGAGGTATGGTCGATTTGCATATTACTCTTTTATTAGATAGGATAAATGTTTGATTCTCTTTGCTTTTTAAAAAAAAATTAATAACTAGCTCAGTACACTAATAATATTGGCCTGTATTTGATTACATAATATTGTGGGAACCAGATCGCTTATAGCCTGCTAGGCAGTGTCAGTGGGTAGGACATCTCCATCTTATCCATGTCTTCCTTCTGTTACACTCTGACCTTCCTTTTGGTCTGCCACTGCACATCCGTGTTGCTCCATGTCTGAATTCCTCAATTGACTCAGGAAAGGACCGTGGCTTTGTTCATTCTTCTATCTCTTATATCTGCCACAGAAACCATTCTTAAATGGATGAGCACATAATGCAAGATGATCCTTCTAAAGTGTGACTTTGGAGAGAAGCTTTCTGTGTTACTGAGCAAAGGCTCATTCCTGATGTACATAGAAGACAATACTATGCCATCAGCTTTTGAGAAAAGAGAAAGCTTTATTGCTATGTTGACAGGAGATAGGAAGCAGAGCTCAAATCTATCTTCCTGATCCAATTCCGGACAAAATTTAAGGGATTGAGGGGAACAGGCTGGCATGTGAAGCATTGGTGGGAGAGCTTTGGAACTTGGCTGTTTATGGTAAGATATGGTCGGGGCCTTCACCACTGGGTCTTTCTGGACATCAAATACTTTCCTTCTGAAAGAGTTCTGGCATTCAAGTTCTTGTCCTGTCCTGTCCTTAGGTTCTGTTGGTGGATAGGGGTACAAAACTTTGGTTCCAGGTGTTAGTGGAGGTCAAAATTCTCTTCTTTGCTCATGCTTAAGCTGCATGAGTGGTAGCTTCGTTCTGTTGTCCCTGCAAAAACAACTCAGTATCTTCTTAGAATCTTGTCATCCTACAAACCCAAATAACATAGGCCCTTTTTTATGCTTAGTGTACCTCCTTGTTAGATTTAAAATGTCTGCTTTCAAGGAGTCAAAGCAGTGATAAATACTCTGATTTGCAAACATTCATCACAGGTTACAAAAATCAGACCTTTTCTGGAGGAATTGAAACTTCATGTTTTTAACATCTGGCTGCTAGGAAAAGACATTCCTGTTCTCACTTTACTTTTTGGCCATTTGGAGGTTGATCTTTTCAGAGCACAGTGCTGGGATGAGTTGGCTCAGGGTTGTCCTGCCTTTGTTTAAAGCCCAAATGTGAAGAGTGGCGTGTATGGGAGCTTAGCTAATACTCGTAGACTCCAGCATTTTGGAGATTCTCTGGACAGGAGGGAGAGGCTCCTGATTCAGATGAGACCACCTGCAATAAATCCATATGCTTGATTGTCACCTTCTCTCACTTTTGGTGCTTGTGAGCTTAGCCAGGCCTGATGTCCTGAGGTGGGGCGGGCCCCTTGGCTCATGTTACAGCTGCATCTGGACAGCCTTGTGAGCATCTTTATGCTGTTGTCCAGACTGTCTGCTTCAAATGGCCAAAGGTGGTTGTGATGCTGCAAATCTGTGCTCATCTAGGTCACCATATTCTCTGAGCTCCAACTTTAGGCCACATTATTTAGAGGTATAATGTTATTATCAGGAAAGCTACCACACATTAGAAAACAGCAGCAGACCTCATAGATGTATGTATTTGGAGTTGGTTTTATATCTCATGCACCAAATGAGGAAGGTGATGTCTCCTTATGGTGTTGGCACCAATTCAACACCAATAGGAATCCTCAATTTAGGGTGTGGTGAAGAAGGAAACTTTATTCAGGGAAAAACAGCTTCATTGTGATGCAACACAACTGCAAAAACAGGTTTATAGGAAGATGTTCAACCATTGAGCCACACTGGCCAGGCAATAGCTGTTACAGTTTTTATAAACATGGCATTGTGGCCAATACTTTACCAGAAATTAAAATTCACATGTATTTATTTATTTCAAACAAATGAGCTGCCAGATATTTCTCCAGAAAAGTAGATTGAATTGGAAACAATAACACAAATGTAATTTGGGATGTGATCTAATGCAGAACCACACTCTCAAGTCCAAAGAACAAAGGAGAGAAATGTTCTTTTATTGAAGAAAAAGGGAGCTCAGAGGGGCTGTTGTTAACAAAGACTTCATTGGAGGAAACGGAGTTGATATATAGTGGTTTCTCATTGGCTGAGTCGTATCAGTTTTTTGTTGGCTGAATGACAAATGAAGTTTTTGAAGCTTGCTGTCAATACAACAAAATAGCCTAAATAATCAAATCGCATATATATCATCATATGTATAACTCCATCTAATGAAAAAAATCCGCATTATTAACTGGTACACAAGTAATTTTGTGTTGGGAGAGTGGGGGGTGTCTTACACATGGGGATGTCTTATACATGAAAAAATATGGTATGTAGCAGAAGTCTTTATGTGCCCATTCCAGACCTTAGGAAGCAGAGAGAAAGGACATGTGGGCATCTTCAGGCTGGGGTCACTTGAGAGGCAGCGGGAAGGGAAGCAACCTGCAGGACTCTGGGAGACAGGAATGCTCTTCAGGAAAAGGAATGAGATGGAGGAGATGGTCAGGGCTTCCCTGCCCTTTGTCTAGGGTGGCCTGGCCCTGCAGACAGCAGTGCTGCTATTCATTGGAATGTCCAGCTATCAGGAGTCTCTACCCTTTCTCAACCTGTCTGTTTAAAAGCTGTTGGCTTATTGGGAAACCCAAGTTCCTTGTAGGCCTGTTTGATTAAGTCCTTACTTGCACCCAACCCTTGAGTGGAGGATGAGGTTCTCTCATTGGAGCTGTTTTAGTTGTTTTTTGAAAAGATGTCTCTGTTCCCTCAGGCAGTCTGGCTGAGTGCCAGGTAGCTCAGCCTCTGCTTTGTATTTTTCTGAGCACTTACTATTTTTTTTTCCAGTACTCATTTGACCTGGACTTCTGATAAAGATGTTTTAAAGTAGCCTTTGATCTCCTGTGAGCTGTTGGCTTTTTTAAATTATTCTTTCACTTTAAAATACCTGCTTCTTATTGAAATGGAGTAAGTTTTTAAAATTTCCTTTATAAATCTAAGTGTTAAACTGTCTTGTTACCGAGTACCTAATGCAAGATGATCCTTGCGTATGTGTGTTTGACCTTCAGAAATCTGGATCGGGCTCCTCTAGGTGCCTGTAGGTCTTGGTGCTGGGTGCAGGTTGTGCCAAAGGCCTGTCTAGGGCAGCATTGGGCCATTGCGCTAAACCTCCTCTGTGGGATGTGGGACAGAGGCTGAGAGGTTGGGCTCATTCAGGATCATTCAAGGTCATATAGCTGGTCAGTTGAGGCCGAGTTTGCTATATAGAAACTTGTGCACCCTAGAGGCCCTGTCAGGTGATGGCACAAGGGGCAGAGAAGCAAGAAAGGAGTCATCTGGGCAATCACTGAGATCATTGCAAGACCACCTCTGTGAGTGGGTGATGGGAGACTGTCTCATGGCTGTGGACACTCCCTTCCTCCCTTCCTGCACCCAGTGCTTCCCTAGCTTGCCTGAGCCGGCCTACTCTGGCAGTTGCCAGCATTTTCCTGCGATGTGCAGCCTTTGGCCTGCCCAGAATCCTCTGGCTCTGCTGCTACCCTGGGGACAGAGAAGCAGACACCCTCTGGAGTCTGTCTGGGGGTATCTAGAATCCATTGCTTAGAACATGTGTGAAGAAGTTCTGCCCCTTAGGGTGGCCATAGGCAATGGGCCTGGACTAGGACTCTGCTTAGGGCACTGCTTGTGATTGTAGGCTGTACCTAGAACCTGGCAGCTTCAGTGTGGGCCAGAGGCTGGAGAAGATCCTGGTATGAGTCTTCTGCTGCCGGCTGTGAAAGTTTGCGCCAGCAGGCAGAGAAGGAGCTGCACCACGCACCCTCCAGGTCACTGTGGCCAAGCAGAAAGAACTGGGGCTTAGCGGGCTGTTCATACTGTCTGACCCCCGACTTCAGGGACACTTCACCCAAGTGCTGTTCTTGCAGAGGCAGGGGTGAGCTCAGACAGAGATCCTGGGTAACTGAGGGCACAAGTGTGCAGAGGCTGATGTTCCTTGCTCCTACTTAACCACCTGGTTCCACTTAACCCAGTCCCACTTAACCACCCAGTTCCAAAAGCCTTCACACAGCCCTTTGAGGGAGTGCCACTCTTCTTTGATGTTGGCATAAGTACCATAAGGTGAGTCAAGACCTTTTCTAAGGTAGAGCTAGGGTTTGAACCCTGCAGGGCTTTCTGCCCTTCCAACCAGTTCACTCGAAGCTCCTGGGTCCACTGCTCTTTTGTCTGACTCTAGAGAGGCTGGTGGGGACGCCAGACAGCATGTGCTTCCTTGCTGCCTGTGCCATCCACAGGCTCTCTGTCCTCAAGCAGATGGCATAATCGCTCAGACCCTATGTTTCTTGACCCTGTTTGTAAAGGTGATGGGCTCTGAAGCCGTTATGCACAGGTGCTCCTGGAAGCAGGCAGCCTGCAGTCGTTGCCTGCCCAGTGAACCCCATGGGGTCCCCACAGTATCCTTCAGTTTTAATGCTCTGCAGTTGCTGTCTTAATATTCTAAATAAACTTAGCTTTGATTTATGTTTTTGAGGTATAGCGGGACAGTAAGCATATCAGGGAGTTGGCACCTGGACTCCTGTGTGGTCCTGCCACCCCAGATAGCCACTCCCTGCTGCGATGGGCACTGTAGAACCCCTGCCCAAAGTCTGAGGGTGGCCAGCACCTTCTTGGCTCTGCAATGGCCAACCTAGATCTCTTACCCGAGGAAGCCTGACATGAAACAGCAGGTAAAAACATTATGACAGGTAGGGTGAGAGATCACAGAAGAAAGAATGAGGCCTTTCTCCTGCTGTTTACACAAAGGCCTGGTACTTGTATTTTGCTCTGGGTCCCACAAATCACATAGGTGCCCCAGCAGCCAGCCTCTGGAATTTTATGGGACCCGACTGATGGAGATGCTGAGAATTTTCAGGGAGTTGGACTTGTCCTGAACAGGCTTCCTAAGTTGCTGCTGTGAAGTATAGGTCCCCTGGGCGCCTGTTAGCTTTCCTGGCAGTTAGGCTGTGGATTCTTAGGTCACTTATAGGAGTGAGGAGCCCTGTGGCTGGCACTTGTCATCTCTTTGTGCCTTGGAGGCACCTCCTGGATGCCAGGATGGTCACCGCAAGGACCTTCTGGGGCTTGAAATGTCATGACTGCAGGTATTGTTAATAGAAAAGTAAAGCACACCTAGGACCTCAGCCCTATGTGATTGCAGCCACTGTGTGGTGTACCTGGCAGTGAAACTTAGGGCTCTAAAAAATATGTTCTCAACAGTGCAAGATGAGGATTGCTTTAAGCACCTTTGTGACAAGTGATCTAAAATAAAACCCAGAAAGCTAGGGTGTCTGGTAGGAGGAGCCCAGGTGGACTACCTCACTGGGCTGCCAGCCTCTGGTTTGTGGCCCCAGAACATCTGGCAGTATCTGCAAACAGGCTGGGCACTCATAGGTAAGGTGGTGCTGCTGGCACCCAGTGGGTGCTGCTAAGCATCCTCCAGTTCTCAGGACAGCCCACACCACAGAGAAGCGTCACTATTGTTCACCAAAGCTCTTAAGACAGCTGTGAGTACAGCCGTTCCCAGTGGACAATGCACACTTGTCTGCAGAGATGACCTTGGGATCCTGTGCGTGCAAGGAGTTGGGGCTTTGAGAGAGGGGCCGGCAGTGTGAGTGGGCTCGCTCAGCCCCACATAGCCACCCCTAGCAGGGAGCAGTGTGCCGTTCCCCACAGACCCTGCTCCTTATCTCTTTGCTCCTTCCCTCACACTCAAGGTGATGGCTGGGAGTGCCCTCTTTGCTGTATGCAGCCTGCTGTCTCAGTTGTGCCTGCTGCCCTCTATGCATGGAGAAGCTGATGGCTTCTGAAGTGACCTGGGGACCGAGCCTCTCCACAGAATGACAGCTCATCCCTGACAGCCTCTCCTGAGGGCAAGGCCACCTTCCCATGCAGTGTATCTGCCAGAACCCTTGCTTCTGTGCTGCTCACCTCCAGGTGTCCACTCCATGGCCAGGTCCCTCAGGGTCCAGATCAGAATGCAAGGACAGAGTCCTCTGCTCAGAGAGAAAGAGAGCCTTTTTCTCTGGATCTCTCCAGCTGTCATGGCATTTTCTGTTTGCTCTGCCAACCCTCATAGTGGCCCAGGGCCTGCAGCCAGATGCAATACCATTCGATCTGACTTTAGCTCTCAGCACTGCTGCCTGGGTGCCACTGAGGACAGTTGGTGGCAGAAGAAGATGTGAGGTGAGATTGGAGTTGGGGTTTAAGGACCCCTCAGGCCATGTATGAGTTGAGGTGGCAGGCCTGACAGAGAAGCAACCCTACCTTCTCTCCATTCTCTCCGCTTTCTCATTCTGCATCAGGTTGCTACATTGGCCCTGCCTCTCTCAGATCAGTCTTCAAAGGGCTGTGCGACTGATGGTCCTCAGCGCAGCTTTACTCCTGCTCTTTCCACACTTCACAGCTAGTGGTGCATGGTGAGCACTCATTGGTCCCATGTTTGAAACTGCCCAGACACCCACTCGGCTCAGCTGGCCCCTGTTGTGTGTGTGTAACACAGGGACCAGCCCTGGGCACTGGGCCTCCATCTCCTGTCCTGGGGGTCGCTTCCTGGCCACTCCCTCCCTGAGCACCTCCAATTTCTCACCTTTGCCTCAGCCTGTACATGTCATTTCATGAGTAAATCTCTGTCCATGATTCCTCAGCCCACACAGCTTGTGAGGTGGCTGCACTCTGCTCTGAGGGCACGGCCACTGTGGAGAGGGCCCAGTGCTAGTGAGAAAGTGCCTATGGGCTCCTCAGTGGGTCTCTCTGTGTTCTTTGTCTGTGAAAGGAACACCCCTTCAGGAGAGGTCTGTTCTGTTTTCCCAAGGAGCCAGTATAACACCTATTCATCCAATGCATTTGAAATCTACATGAAGTAAAACAAATGTTAGTTGAGAAGCCAATATTTTAATGAAGTCATTGACATGCAGACAAAACCAAGGGGAAGGAAACAGCACTCCCTACACCCCCCCCCCAATCTAAGACCATACAGGGTCACCTTGAGCCTTCCCATGGGCACCACTGTCCCAGGAGCATTGAGTGTCACCTCTTTTTCAGATTTAGTAAAGGCAGATCATGAGCCCCTTTAAAAGAAAGGTTGAGAGTGCAATTCTCTGGTGGTTGTGTTCAGTTACTCCAAGGGCTTTCTGCTGTCTCTGATTCTCTGATATGAAGCTGTAACTGGTTGAATTTAATTGTTTCCCTTCGTTTTCTCCTCTGCATCCCTGGTGTTTTGTCCCTTCTGCGTGTGTCTGGATAGCTGGTGAGTGATCAGCATCACCTCTTACTCCCCCAGCCCCTTCTCTGCCTCTTCTTTCATCCCTCCTTGCAGTCAGCAGCGATTGTTTAGAAAACTGAGGATTCTGCCATTAAAGCCTGGAAGATGGAGCTTGTGGGCTGCTCCTAGGATCCTGGGGCCTGGGTAAACCTACAGTATAGAGCCTTAGGTAAGCACGCTCCCTCCCTGGCCTTGATATTCTCATGCACAAAAGCCACAGGCATCACCTGCTCTGGAGCTGCTGACCCAGGGCAGCAGGGCCTTAGGCTCCAGCAGGGAGGAGAGCCCCATTTTGGGGACGTGTCAGATTTTAAGTGTTTGTTGTAGAATTCGTAGAAATAACAGCTGTTTGGCTCATTAACACATTTCCTAGTATTGATAGTAATATTTTAGAGTGTAGGATACATGGAAGAAACGAGAATATGATTTTACCGTGGTGGTGTCTCTGGGGGCACAGGACCCAGTGGTAGCTATGTAGTGATTACAAGGAAGAGACTCCTTGGGTTGCGAGTGTTACTCTAGTCTGTAGCATTGTGTTGGGCCCTGCCCCTCTTCTGACTCCTGTCCTGATCCCTGTCTCCAAGGTGACAGCCATCATCTTTGGTATTGTGTATGTGTAACGCTGAAATGATCTCCTAGCGCTTTCCTGTTTTTCCATAAAAACCAATTGTAGGCTTATGTATTATTTGTTTACTTAAAAGAAAAGCACGCTGTAATAGTGAGATTGTCATGTTTGCTTTTTAGAAGGTGAAGGCCAGGCAGTAAGGAGGTTGCTCTTTAGGCTCTTTGAGTATTTTATGAACTGAAAGTGTGGGAATGGCAGGACAAGGCTGCCTTCCCTCTCTGGAGGTCCCATTTAATGTTGCATATTATTATAGGGCATTTTAACAAATAGAGGATTATGAGAAGAGAGACCATGAGTTACTTATGTATTGTCCCAGTAACAAGTACCAAAGTTAATTGAGATAATTCTTAACATCTTTTTTGCCCAGTTCTGGGCTGTGAGCTTGCATTTTGGGTAAGTCTGTTTCATTAACTGAAATCCCCCTGGGCACACCTATACTTGGCTGAGCTCTGCCTTTGCAGGAGATGAGAGTTGTCCATGAGACCTTGGGTGCCCATGTCAGGAGCTGTCCTTCTACTTTGAAGGAAGGGCCTGGAGGCTGTGTGCACTGAGGACGGGTGGTGGGTTACAGAGGAGGATAAGCAGGGTGAGGTGCAACGCAAAACACTGAATGCCATAGTTTATAATTTGGCTGCCTCGAGTGTAAACAGAGAGGTCTGTTCCCAGTGGCTCATTTCCATGAACTACATTATTATTTCTGGATAATTCAGGTGTATGCTAATGGTTAGAGTAAGCTGTGTATCTGATTAAAGAATTTGTCTCTAGTTATGCCAATTTATACATATCTTCTGTATTCTCTTTGTTTCTGGGGAAGGGGAATCAGGTTACTATGGAGATAACATAGGAAAATGTAACAGGCAAGAAAGCTTAGCAGTTTCGATTTTGAAAATATTTGTGATATAAGTAATAATGTTACACCATCTGCCTTTGCAAAGTCATATATCATAGAATCTTAGAATAAAGCAGTGTTTTTGTAAGGTACAAAATGCTATTTGAATTATTGGGGTACTGGATTTGTGAACAATAAAGATGTAATAGATTGTTTCCTGGGATGAAGCTGCTACATAATATAAGGTGTCATGTATAGAATTTGGAAAGCATTTTCACTTAGAAATAAAATAAAACTTACCTGAGACTAAATTGAGTATGTAATTTTGTAAGTAGCTGATATCAGCTTTACAAATTTTATAAAGCCTTTTTGTGGGTCCTGCCAGCATTCTCTGTGGGAGTATAGGTTCTATATTTACTCAGCCACCTGCTCTGCACTGACCATCCTCAGGATGAGCACGTGGGACCTTTGGTGGCCAATGCATGCACACGCATGAGACGACAGGTAAGTTCTGTCTTTCTCCCTCTGCACTGAGGTCTGTCTGACATTGTAGTTGTGTAGCTGAGGCCTGACAGTCTGATATTCTATAGAATCACAACCTAATTCTGGGCTGTACAAAAACTGAGAGGCTACTAAATTCAGAAATTCCCTCATACCAAGTCACAGACAGGTAACCATGACCAAGTTTTCTTGGCTTTGGTGGTATTCTCTGAAAAAAAAAAAAAGCCCTGACTAATAGCAAATGCCAATTTCTGGGGTATAACTATTTCCTCCATGGCTGATTTCAAGCTGCTCGGGGTGATGTCATTGAGTTGAGAAGAAATGTGCACATGGCACTTCTGAGCTGGTGGCTCTGGCCTAAGGCAGATGGGGAAATGAGAACAATGTGATATATGTGTTTCTTCTGTCTTATATATTATCTGAGTAAAGCATTAGGTGTCCTAAGGAAGATTTTCCCTCCTTTGAGCTTCCTACTCACATTCTCTTTTTGGGTGTTGAAAGCTTTTCTCTGTGCATTAGTAGTGAGAGCAGATAGTTTAACTCTTATGCTTACTTGGACATGCCAATATTTACAGATATTTTTAATGTTATTTTTATTGTATATGTAACATAAAAGATATGGATCATAAAATTCTCATTCTAACCATTTTTAAGTGTACTATTCAGTGCCATTCACACTTCCAAAGTTGTGCATCGCCATTAATTCATTTTCAGAACTTCTTTTATCATTTCAACCTTAAACCTTATACCCATTCAACAGTTATACCCATTCAACAGTTATACCCATTCCCTTCTTCAACTAGTCCTTAGTAACCTCTATCTTACACTCTCTGTGAATGTGACTACTCATGTAATGGCATCATATGACATATAGCACTTGTCAAAATTTCCTTCATTTTCAAGGCTGAATAATATTCCATTGTCTGTATAGACCACATTTTGCATATCCATTCATCCACTCGTGGACACATGGGTTGTTTCCCCCTTTTGGCTGCTGTGAACACTTGGTATGCACATATTTGCCTCAGTCCCTGCTTTCACTTCTTTTGATTATACTAGTATATCTAAAAGTAGTATTTTAAGGTGTTTTAATGTACTTGGTCCACTAAGTCTAAAATGTGAAAATGTTGCTCTTATCAAAGTTTTCATTTTGTTTATGGGAGTTAAGCTTAGAGAGGCTACATGGTGTTTTCAAAGTTGCCCAGCATGAGTAGCATGGTCAGGGCTGGCTGGAAGAACTGAGCATTCGAAACAGGACATGTGAAGTTTCCCAGAGCTAAAAACAAATGGCCTGAATAGGGGTGGCAGGCTTTCCTTCACCCTGCAGGCCTGGGCAGATGGAGACTATGGACTATGCCACAGCGGGCTGGGGCTGGACACAGTGAAAGTGAGATCGGATGGGCTTCTCCCAGTGGGGTTATGGGATTTTCCTACATTCATTGTCTGGGTTCAGCAGGAAGGAGTGCTCTGAAACTTTTGTCTGCTCCTCTGTTAAGAATCCTTATTTTACAGCATCAATCACTGCAAAACATAACGTTTTGTATTTTAAATTGTATTTACAAACCCTAGGTGAGAATTTTTGTTTTTTGATTGAAAAAGACAAAAGCGCCACTTCACATATGGCAGAGTTCTGCTGTCATTCTATATCATGGGTGTCCTCCCGGCCTCAGTTAGAGTGGCAGGGACAGGTGTGAGCACTTTTGGCTTAACTCTCCCGTTCAACACCCCTCCTCCCCCTCCCGCCGCACTAGGTTGTGGGCACTGCTTGCTTTGGTGACTACACCCATTCATCCATGCCTGTGGGCCTCTAGAGAAAACGTTACTTGCTGAATTAAGTGCAGTTAAAAGACAGATGATCTGCCCATGGCCATAGGCTGGAGGGGACTCGTCAAATGGGCAGCGAGGGAAGGGGGTGGGGAGTGTCTCGTTATAGCAGCAGGCATTTGTTACCAGACTGGGTTTTGTTTAACATCTTCATTAACGATGCCGGAAGCAGCATTAATTCATAGATGATGCTAGATCAGGAGGGGCTACAAACAGCAGTGAAGACAGAGCGAAGCCTGGGACAGGTTAGAAATATGAAGAGGAAACACAATGGGCTTTGAGAGCACAGGAAAGCTCAGCAGCAGTGTGGGGGAGAAGTGCCTGCACATGTGTTTAAGAGGAGAGCCAAAGGCCATCATGGGTGAAGGTGACTGAGCCTAGAACACCACAGCCCCCACACATGTGTAACCTCTTGCTCCAAACTGAGCAGGACTCTTATCAAGTCTGGAGATAATCCAGTGAGCACTTGCTTTGGGGTACCTGGGCTTTAGGATTCCTGAGAGAGATGGACTCTCCCAGGCTCTGTATTGGATGACTGGGTGATTGGTTTGGCTTGTCTGGTGATGGCTCAGAGTTGTACCCCAAGGATGCTTTTGTTAGGGTTCTAGCTGATTTTTCAGGATTTCAGACTACCAGTGCCTCCCTTGGAATTTTCTTTCACTTCCCCTTTATTCCTCACCTCCCTCAACTCCATCAAGTGAGGCTCCCAGACTGGGCTGAGGAAAGTAAAGCGGTTTACATGAAGGGAGCAGTTTTTCAGTTGGATTCTAATACAGGTTCCCTGAGTGGGAGCTGCCAGTTACAAATCCCCACTTGGACAGCATTTCACTTAGGATCCTGACAAAGTAAACAATACGAAAGTCTCCAAATGAATCCATTCTTTCGTGTGGCAGCCTTTGTGGGGTTTGGTCAGAGCACTGAGGAATGCCTGTATTGCTTTACAGGTTGGTGGAGAAATGAGTTGCAGCTCTGTGGCATGACTGGTGTGCCAGGCTAGGCCCTTGATGAACAAGGGCAGGGCAGACGCATGGAAATGAGATGTTAGGAATCCTGAGGTACCTGCATGTGGGTTTCACTCAGAGCTGCAAATGTATAGGTGGCCCCTCCCTACACAGGCCATGGGAGGTCACATGGGTGTCTCGCTGGTGACTGAGCTTGTTAACTTTCCTGCCTAGCACCCTGCAGACATGAGGGAGGAGGGGAGTTAGAGAGATGCCAGCTAGTCAGTCCTAGGAGCCTGTTAGCCTCCACAGGGTGAGCCTAGAGGCATTTGAGGTGGTTTGCTGGATTGCTGTGGGTTAGCAGAGCCAGCTTGGGGAAGAGCTGACTGTAGCATGGAGGGGAAGCACAAAAGGGAATCCACCAGGCACTGTGGCACCTGCCCATTATTGCACCTGTCCCACAAAGAGGTATTCCTGCTGCTTAACTGTCCCTTACAGTCATAGCAAATTCTCACATGACCAACTCTAGCTCCAAAACACATAAGAAAGAAGATTTGAGGAAGCCTTACTCCCAGCTTAAGAGACCCAACTGGACATTGCATTTACAGGTTTCATCATCTTAGAGAATTTATTTTAATTTAATAAACCTTTATTGTTTAGATTATTACAATTTTTCCTCTCTTTCTTCCCATAGCTCCCCTCTACCCAGTTCCCAATCCACCCTCTGCCCTTACTCCCCCCCACATTGTCTTTATCCATAGGTGTGTACAATTTTTGTCCAGTCTCTTCCCGCACCCTCCTCACGTCTTTCCCCCTGAGAATTGTCAATCCATTCCCTTTCTATGGCCCCGATTCTATTATATTCACCAGTTTATTCTGTACATTAGATTTTTAATTCACTTGATTTTTAGATTCACTTGTTGATAGATATGTATTTGTTGTTCATAATTTTTATCTTTACCTTTTTCTTCTTCCTCCTCTTAAAGAGTACCTATCAACATTTCATATAATACTGGCTTGGTGGTGGTGAACTCCCTTAGTTTTTTCTTATCTGTGAAGCTCTTTATCTGCCCTTCAATTCTGAATGACAGCTTTGCTGGGTAGAGTAATCTTGGTTGTAGGTTCTTGCTATTCATCACTTGGAATATTTCTTGCCACTCCTGTCTGGCCTGCATAGTTTCTGTTGAGAAACCAACTAACAATCGTATGGGTGCTCCCTTTTAGGTAATTAACTGTTTTTCTTTTGCTGCTTTTAATATTCTCTCCTTGTCTTTTGCTCTTGACATTTTATTTTTTTACACTATTTTTTTTATTGTTTAAAGTATTACAAATAGTAGTACATATGTCTCCCCTTTTGTTTCTCCCCTATTGACCTCCTCCCGGCCTTCCCTAACCCCCAGTACATGCTCTTACCTTCCCCTCCCCCCATGCCAGTGTTTTGTATCCATTGGTTATGCTTATGTATATGCATACAAGTCCTTCGGTTGATCTCTTACAGCCCTTCCCACCCCCATTTCCCACCCCAAATGAACAATATGACTATCTGTTCATTGCTTCTTTGCCTCTGTATCTGTTTTTTTTTTCAATATATTTTATTGATTTTTTTTTACAGAGAGGAAGGAAGAGGGATAGTTAGAAACATTGATGAGAGAGAAATATCGATCAATTGCCTTCCGTACAACCCCCACTGTGGATGTGCCCATAACTCAGGTACATGCCCTTGACTGGAATCAAACCTGGGACCCTTCAGGTCACAGGCCGATGCTCTATCCACTGAGCCAAATTGATCTCGGCTGTATCTGTCCCCCCCCCCCACCCCTACACACCGATTCTTTTCTTTAAAACTTTTGTAGGCTAGAGATAAACTTATAACAACAAAAAATGTTTGAATCTGAGTTTCAATGTCCAATAGTTATGAGTCCCAGTTTCAATGTCAAACAGTTCCTTATGTGTACATGTCAGCAATGGTATCTGGATGGTGGACAAATGGTGGCAATGCCGGTCCGATCCTCTCTGGTTTTGTCCTAGGCATCCTGTAGTGACCATACAGCTGCTGACTGCTAGGTGTCGTCAGCTTCTTCCATCTCTGGACTGTTTCTCCTCTTGTCTTCATGGTTGGAGCAGACCTGTCAATTCCTCTCTGTTGCTGGAGTCCACTTGATCTTGGAGTTGTTTTCTGAAAGTATATAAACATATTCTCAACCAAGAGTTAATAAAGGACTCTTTTCTATAAAATGGACTTGGGGTCCTTTTTATTTTTGCCCACCCGATTTTCCTTTGGCTTATTTTGACACCTTGGGTGTCTTGCTGTTAGTATTACAAATGAAAATTAATTTTCTAAAGTAAAAATTTTTTAGATATAATTTACTTACCGTATATTTTTCCTTACATGATATTATCTTACTATCCCCCTTTTTTTGATTAATGGAGACTTTTGTAAAAAATTTTAATGCAATCTTGATAACATTAAATTTTATTTTTTTGCATACAAATATGCCTGCTTTATGTTCATTGCATGTTAAGCAATTTTACCATGAGATGAACTACCAATAGAAATTTGAGTTAATACTTGAGAAACAGCTTTTTGCCCAGTACAATTAAATTTTCTTGAGTACGTATTCACTTATTTCTATTAGCCAATTTAAATTAATCTGAAAACTTGATTACTTTTTACTGTCAAATTTAATACTCTACCAATAATCTTAGATTACCCTGTAAATATTAGTGGAAAGGTTTATTTGCATTCTGGAGTAGGCACTGAGCATTCCTGATGCTAGACTGAATTTAAATATAGGGCAGCTGCTGCCGCCAAGTTTCTGTCTGTGACCTGGGTTCCAATCTGTGCTGAGCTTGGGAAGTGAAGCAGCCATGGGGGCAGGAGACCTCCCTCAGAAGGGGTGAGGGTTCAGGCTCCTGCAAGGATGGGGGGTGGGGGAGGGTCCATGCCCCACCTCTGTTGACCTCCAAGTTCTCTCCTGATGGCCCCTTTGCGACTGTGCCTGTCTTAGGTTGTTCCTTCCCTGAGGAATCTTACCCGTCACTGTCTAACCAGTCATCCTCGGGCCAAGCAGGGTGTTGTGAGGTTCAGTTCTGTCTCCATGGTAGCCTATGCCCCGTGGCCTCCACGTCCAGCAACTGCCTTGTGATCTCCTCGCCTGCTGGCAGGGCCCCGGCAGTGATCACATATCTCAGGGAATTAAGGTTCCTTCTCTAGGGAGGGCCCAGCTCACACCATTGGGCGAGAGACAGTTCCATTATATCAGCCATCTTGAAGCTTCAACTGTGAATAGAAAGCTCAGGCTACAGCTGAGGACAATTGGATTGTGAGAAGAGGGTCCTTCTTGGCAAAAAAGGTAAGAGGGGCCAGTGTAGAATGCTCAAGTGCCTTCCCAGTACCTTAATTCCTTCTGAAAGGGATTAAATCTTTTCATGTACTTTTTAAAATTGCTGCTACACATTCAAAGAATTAGTTTGTAATTTTGTTTGGGATAATTGTAAAATATACTGTTGTGAAATATCAAAAATTAAATGACATTGTAGAATAATATCATGTAAGGATATTCTTTGCTCTAGGCTATGGCAATTCAATTTCAAACTGGCTGTCAATTTCTTTTTGTAACTTTATGTAAACTTTTTTAGGGAGACAAAAATACTACCGACCCCCACCTTCTCCGAAGTTTGATGTTTTGATTGACGTTCCTCAGTCTCTGGATCTGATCTTGTTCATCAGTTTATGTCATTCAGCTCTTGGCATTTTAATTGTGATGTGTCTTGGTGTGGTCCTCTTTGGATTTCTTATGTTTGGGATTTTGTGTACTTTCTGGACTTGTAAGTCTGCTTCTTTCACCAGGTGGGGAGGTTTAAAGTTATTATATCTTCAAATAGGTTTTCAGTATCTTGCTCTCTCTCTTCTTCTGGCACCCCCATAATTATAATATTCGTATGCTTTAAGTTGCCCCAGAGGCTCTTTACACTATCTTCAAATTTTTGGATTTCTTTTTCTTTTCCAGTTGAATGTTTTATGCTTCTTTGTATTTCAAATCTTTGACTTGATTCTTGTGTTCCTCTAGTCTGCTGTTAGGTCTGTGTATAATATTTTTTATTTCAGTCAGTGTATGTTTAATTTCTAGTTGGTCCTTTTTCATATCCTCAAGGGTCTCCTTAAATTTATCATCCTTTTCTAGGAAATTCTTGAAAACCCTTATAACCATGGTTTTGAACTCTATATCCAGTCATTTGTTTTCCTCTATTTCTTTTGTTTGTGATCTATTCCTTTGTCTCCACATTTCAACTAGCTTTGTGTGCTAGTTGTTCTATATGGCCCAATAGCTCCGCCTCCCCAGTAACCTGAGGTGGACACTCTTGGTGCACCCCTTTGTGGACTGTGTATACACCCTTGTTGTAGTTAAGTCTTTTTTTGTTTGTTTGTTTCTTTTTTCTTCTTTTAATTTTTTTTATTAATGTATTGCATATGTATAAATCTTCCCATTGCCCCCCCAGCCCCCAAGCCATGCATTCCCTAACCCCGCAGTGTCTTGTGTCCATTCGTTATGCTTATATGCATGCATACAAGTCCTTTGGTTGATCTCTTATCTACCCTACCTTTCCCTAACCTTCCCACTGTAATTTGACAGTCTGTTTGATGCTTTACTGTCTCTGTATCTATCTTTTTGTTCATCAGGTTATAATGTTCTTTATTATCCATAAATGAGTGAGATCATGTGGTATTTATCTTTCATTGACCGGCTTATTTCACTTAGTAAAATGCTCTCCAGTTCCATCACATTGCTACAAATGGTAAGAATTCCTTCTTTTTTATGGCAGCATAATATTCTATTGTGTAGCTGTACCATAGTTTTCTGATCCAGTCATATGCTGACGGGCAACTAGGCTGTTTCCAAATCTCAAGGATTGTAAATTGTACTGCTATGAACATAGGGGTGCATATATCCTTTCTCATTGGTGTTTCTAGTTTTTTAGGATATATTCCTAGGAGTTGGACTACTGGGTCAAATGGGAATTATGTTTTTAGTTTTTTGAGGAAACTCCATACTGTTCTCCACAGTGGCTGCACCAATCTACATTCCCACCAGCAGTGCACGAGGGTTTCTTTTTCTCCACATCCTCAACATCTGTTGTCGTTTGTTGATTTATTGATGATTGCCATTCTCACTAGTGTGAGATGATATTGCATTGTCATTATGATTTGCATCTCTCAGATAATTAGTGACTTTGAGAATGTTTTCATATGTCTTTGGCCTTCCCTCTGTCTCCTTTGGAAAAGATTCTATTTAGGTCCTTTGCCCATTTTTTTTATTGGATCATTTATCTTCCTTTTATTTAAGTTGTATAAGTTCCCTGTAGATGTTGGAGATTAAACCTTTATCAGTGATAATTTGCAAATATGTTCTCCATTACAGTGGGCTTTCTTGTTGTTTTGTTGATGGTTTCTTTTGCTGAGGAAAAGCTTTTTATTTTGATGGAGTCCCATCCCATTTGTTTATTTTCTCTTTAGCTTCCATTGCCCTATGAGCAGGATCAGTAAAGAAGTTCCTTCAGCATATGTCTGAGATTTTGCTGCCTGTGGATTCCTCCAATATTTTTATGGTTTCTTGCCTTATATTTAAGTTCTGTATCTATTTTGAGTTAGTTTTTTTTTGTATGGTGTAAGTTGGTGGTCTAGTTTCATTTTTTTTTGCAAATGTCTGTCCAATTTTCCCAACACCATTTATTGAAGAGACTGTCTTGAGTCCATTGTATGTTCATGCCTTCTTTGTCAAATATTAATTGAGGATAGTGGTTTGGGTCGATATCTGGATTCTCTATTCTATTCCAATGGTCAATATGTCTGTTCTTGTGTCAGTACCAGGCTGTTTTGAGATCAATGGCTTTGTAGTACAGCTTGAAATCTGGTATTGAGATCCCACCCACATTGCTCTTCTTTCTCAGAATTGCTGTGGCTATTCAGGGTCTTTTTTTATTCCAGATGAATCTTTGGAAAGTTTTTTCTAGGTCCGTGAAATATGCCATTTGTATTTTAATGGGGAGTGCATTGAATCTATAGATTGTCTTGGGTAGTATGGACATTTTAATGATGTTGATTCTCCCAATCCGTTTACATCTTCCTCTATCTCTTTTTCTAGTGTCCTATAGTTTTCTGCATATAGGTCTTTTACCACCTTAGTTAAGTTTATTCCTAGGAATTTTAATTTTTTTGGTGCAATGGTAAATGGGATTGCTTTTTTGACCTCTCTTTTTGTAAGTTCACTATTAGTGTACAGAAATGCCATAGATTACTTGGCATTAATTTTGTATCCTGCTACATTGACAAATTCATTTAGTAATTCTGTTAGTTTTTTGATAGAGTCTTTTGTTTTTTTTACACACAGTATAATGTCATCTGCAAATAAGGACAGCTTTACTTCTTTTCCAATTTGGATTCCTTTTATTTCTTCTTCTTGTCTAATTGCAATGGCTAATACTTCCAGTACTATTTCAAACAGGAGTGGTGAGTGTGGGCATCCCTGTCTTGTTCCTGTTCTTAGCAGAAATTGTTTTAGGTTTTGCCCATTGAGTATGATGTTAGCTGTAAGTTTATTACATATGGCTTTTATTATGTTGGGGTATAATCCTTCTATTCCCACCTTGTTGAGAGTTTTTATCAAGAAAAGATGTTAGATTTTGTCAGATGCTTTTTCTACATCAATTGGTATGACTATATGATTTTTACCTCTCAATTTGTTTATGTGATGTATCATGTTTATTAATTTGCGGATATTGTACCATCCTTGCATTCTTGGGATAAATCCTACTTGGTCATGGTGTATGATCTTTTTGATGTACTGGTGGATCCTATTTGCTAGAATTTTGTTGAGGATTTTGGCATCTATGTTTATGAGGGATATTGGCCTATAATTCCCTTTCATTGTGTTGTCTTTATCTGGTTTTGGTATTAGGGTGATACTGGCTTCATAGGAGGTTCTTAGAAGTGTTCCTTCTTCTTGATTTTTTTGGAATAATCTGAGGAGGATAGGTTTTAATTCTTCCTTGAATGTTTGCTAAAACTCCCTTGTGAAACCATCTGGCCCCAGGCTTTTGTTTGCTGGAAGCTTTTTTGATGACTGCTTAAATTTCCTCCATAGTTATTGGCCTATTGATATGTTTAGATTCTTACTGATTGAGTTTTGAAAGGGTATATTTTTCTAGGAATATGTCCATTTCCTCCAGGTTGTCCAATTTGTTAGAATAGAGTTGTTCATGGTATTTTTTAACAATCCTTTGTATTTCCACAGGGTCTGTTGTTATTTCACCTCTTTAATTTTTTATTTTGTTTATTTGGATCCTCTCTCTTTGTTTCTTGGTGAGTCTAGCTGGAGTTTCATCAATCTTGTTTATCCTTTCAAAGAACCAGTTCTTGGTTTTGTTGATATTTTGAATTGTTTCTTTGGTCTCTATGTCATTTAACTCCGCTCTGATCTTTACTATTTCCTTCCTTCTGCTTATACTGGGCTTTTCTTGTTGCCTTCTTTCTAGCTCTCTGAGTTGTAGGGTTAGGTAATTTATTATCTTTTTTTTTTTTTTTTTGCAGTAGCCTTGTAGAGCTATGAACTTCCCTCTCAATACTGCTTTCACTGTGTCCCATAGAATTTGGATTGTTGTGTTTTCATTGTCATTTATTGCCATGATGGTTTTTATTTCTTCCTTGATCTCTCTGATAACCCAGTCATTGTTTAATATCATGCTGTTTAGTCTCTATGTGTTTGATTTCTTTGGATTGTTTTTATGGTAGTTCATTTCCAGTTTATGTGACTGTGATCTGAGAAGATGCTTGATATGATTTCTATCTTCTTGAATTTGAAGAAACTTTGCCTCTGATCCAACATATGGTTTATCTTTGAAAATGACCCATGTTCACTGTAGAAGAATGTATATTCTGTGGCTTTGGGGTGAAATGTTCTGAAGATTTTGATTAATTCCACCTGGTCTAGTGATTTATTTAGAATTGATGTTCCTTTGCTGATTTTTTGTTTAGAGGTTTTGTCCAATGGTGATAGTGGGGTATTAAAGTCTCCTAATATAATTGTATTGCTGTCAATCTCTCCCTTGAAATCCTCCGGGAGTTTTTTTTTTTTTTATGTATTTAGGTACTGCTGTATTGGGTGCATATATGTTTACCAGAGTTATTGCTTCATATGTGGTCTGTTTCTCTTCTCTGGGTGTCTGGTTATGTAGTTTTCTCTCTCCTGCCTTGATATAAAGGCAGAAAATACAACACCACCAGGTACAATGCTCAAGGCACTGAACAGAAATATTAATAGCCACAAATAAAGGTGACTCCAGAGAGAAACAAATTAGGGGATAGGAGAGAAAGAAATAAGAAAGAAAAGAAAAGGAAAGAAAGGAAAGGAAAGGAAAGGAAAAGAAAGAAAAGAATAGAAAAGAAAGGACTGCCAAAAAGAAACTGGGAAAGTGAGAAAAGAAGAAAAAAAGTAAGAGAGAAAGGAAAGAGAATAAGGAATAAAATGGGAACAAATTATATATATGAGGATAAAACTCCAGTAGAACAGCCACTATTCCCAAGAAATGCCAGCAACACGTACCTGGAGATTAATACAAACTATAAACAACAACTGATGTCAAGGGATGCTAGGGAAAACAGAGGTTAAAAAAAACAACAAACATAAACAAAGCAAAATAAAACAAAAAGAATAAGTCAATCTCACAAAAAAGTATAGAAAATCAATATAATCTACGTTTAAGCAAACAACAACAAAAGGATAGAGAGAAAAACTATTTTTTGGATGGTGAAAACAGAGAAGAGAGAGATGTGTATGGACTTGGAGCAGGGGATTGAAATTAAATATATAAGTGGGGTAAAATTTTAATGGGGTAAAAAGAAGGAATAGAAAAAATCTAAAGTAGGAAAAGAGTAAGAGAATCAGGACAACAAAATGGGAAATGTTGGGAAGAGAGTGATGGCATAAAGGTAGATTTGAGATAGAGTAAAATGATGCTAAAGAAAAGATGAAAATAGAATTAGAACTCTAATCCCAAAGTAAAATAAAGAGAAAATAAAATGACACCTTTTTTTTTTCCAAAAGGTAAAATAGTAGTAGTAATAATACTGATTGCAAATAAAAATGTAATAATTAAAAAGTAAAGTCAATTGCGGGGAAAAAAGAAAAACATATTTTCTTAAGTAAAAGATGAAAAAATTAAAAATTAAAAAAATAAAAGAATGTGTAGTAGTGAAAGTCATTCACTTCCTTTATTGTTCTGTTTGGCATGCCTGTTTCCCAGTTGGGACAGTATGGCAGTTCCCTGGGTTTCACTGTTGCTCAGTGTGGTAAGCCAGTCCTGCTTTTTAAACAGGCCATGTGTGTTAATCTGTTTATTCTTTTGTGATTACACAAGAGTCAATTTGTGAGGCAGCCCCTGGGTGGCAGTGTTTCAGGATTAACTTCCAAGACTATAGGTCCTCTCTTGCTTTCCCTTTGACACTCAAAACTGGTTTGTGGGAGTGGGCTGCTCCAAAGCTGGTTCTCTGAGTCACTCACTGCTCCGATCCCCAGGTTCCAGAAAAACAACTTTCCCCTGCAGTCTCCCAGGGTGTCCCCAACTGGATGATCCTATGAATTGGGTTTTAGCAATCAGAAGCAAGGATCTGAAGAGGCAAGTGCATAAGTCTGCACATTCCCTCTTCCTCGCTCCTGTCCAAGCAACTGGCACACTTTAATAACTCCCAGGCGGTCTTTCTGTGTCTGATCAGAATGGGTTGCTTTCTAGAGATCCCCTCTATTAGCAGTTCTGAAGACCCTTTTCCACATTCATAGATCACGCCAAGCCCAACAACCACGGATTTATCTAGGTGCTCAAATACCCCCAGTCCTCCAGCTCTCACAGTGCGTGCCTTTCTATTTTGCGGGACCAGAGACCTCACCTTATCCTAGGCGATATCTTACCTTTCCGTGTGGCAGATAGAGCTCCTCTTAATCTGAGTGTTTGGGCCAATTGGGGACCCATGTTGTGGGGCTTGTAGCTGTTTGGAGGGTGCTGCAGCTGTAGATTTTCAGGCTTCTGTAAACATCCACTTTTCCCTTCAAGATAATGAGGTCTCCGTGTCCGAGCTGGTGGCTCCTGTAGAAAAAACCCTGCAGCAGTGGGGCGGCCCGGTCAGGAGAGCCCCGTCCAGCAGTTTACCATCTTCTCCTGGAGGATAACTGTCCTTTAACTCTCCAACAAGCACTCCCAGTGTGACCCTCAGCTGTTCTCTCTGTCTACTCAGGGACAAGCTTGGGACACGTCTGTCTATTCTGCTGCCATTTTTTTTTTCTTGAAAAGTGGTGGCTCTTAAAAAGAAACACTACACCTGTCAGGTTTCTCAGTGGTTAGAGCACTGACTTGTGCACTGAAGGGTCTCAAGTTAGATTCCCATCAAGGGCTTGTATCTTGGTTGAATCCCTGACCCTGGGTTGGGGGCACATACAGGAGGCAATCAATCAATGTTTCTCTCTTACATCAATGTGTGTCTTTCTCTCTCCCTCTCTCTTTCTCTCCTTTCCTCCCTCCATCCCTTCCACATTCTATAAAATTAATAGGAGAAAAATATTCTTAGGTGAGGATTAACAACAACAACAAAAAAAGAAACACTGACCAAATGGTATATATCCTGGTACTATATTTTTGAAAACCATATAAACCTAAGCACAGAGAAAAGGCTGGAAGACAGCTAACAAAAGAATTAATAGTGGATTATAGGCTTTAAAATAAATTTCTAGTTTTCTGTATTTAACAGTTTTCTTAATTATTGTATATTCTTTTTGATAACGATGAAAATAAAACTTAATATTTAACCTCTTGACTACCAGATCTACAATTTAGGTCAGCATGTCATTAGTCTCATGGCAAATGTTGGTCTGAGAATTCCTGACTTAAGAGGAATCCTCTGCCAGTGACGGGGAATTAGGAGTCCTATGTGACAGTCACAGAAAAGAAAGCTGTGTAACTGTCAGTCCCTTTCAAGGCAGTCCTCACCCACGTAGCAGTGCTCCAGAGAAAAAGGGAGGGTGAAGAGAATGCCCCATGAGGGTTCACCGTGGGGCCCTACATCTTCCTGGAGGGCTGTGTCCATTTCTGTGATGGCCACTGGGATGGAAGGAGTGGGAGCTCTGTGATGGTGGCTCAGGTCTGCACCAGTCCCTCCCAGCACTGGATAAGTGAAGGCTAACTTTCTTGACTTTGCCCCATGCAAGGAGACCCTGCCACCTGGAAGAAAGCAGAATGCATGTTTTTTTTGTGAAGCATGTCAGCACATTATTGTTGCCTAATTAGAAAATATGAGGAGTGGGGTTTACTACAAGAGCTATTTTTAGCTTTATTGATGCCTTTCTTTCAGAGCCTTTTAAACCCAGAGTGTGGGTACAGAAGAAATTGCTTATGGATGATCTCACTCTACAGAAAATAGGGGATGTGCTCTGTTGCGCAAGCAATTTTTTCTCAAGTAGCTATTTCCTGTGTTGTTTCCATTTATGGCTCTTATCACAAGTAAGTGGAGGTCCTGGTGTGCACAATCTGTGAAGGGGCAATATGCTTCAGAAGGCACAGCTCCAGTACTTCCTTGTGTAGGAAACAGGCCTCTGTGATCCATCTTTAGCATAGTCAACTTTTAATGGAAACAGTTACTGAATTTCCCCAGGCCAAACAGGAAGATGTAGAGCCGCACGGTGAACCACCATGGGGCATTCTCTTCACCCTCCCTTTTTCTCTGGAGCACTGCTACATGGATGAGGACTGCCTATAGGGAAGAGGAAAGAATATAAGAACAAAGAAGAAGTATGGCCATAAACTAGCATCATGGAAATTCCCCACATGCCTGCCTCAACTAGACAGGGGGAGTTGGAGACAACTGGAAAAGGCCACAGCCCATTTTTTTAAATGGCCCAATCAGAGACAATAAGACCTAGGCAATGTATGAGGAAACAGGTGGTCCCATAGTATTCAGCCAATGTAGAACTGGAGGAAGGACCAGATAATAGGCTATGATTGCTTCTCCATGTGTGCCTGTACAATCAGGTGAACATCTGCTCTAAATAATATTTCAAAAGTCTTGTTTTGGCCTTATTTCTGTCTCAGAGTCTGTTGTTTGAATTTGAACAGATGAGCATTTCTTACACCTAGAGGCTGGTCTGGAGCTAATGCAGTGGGCCCCTGGAGACCAGACGGTGTTAGAGCAGCACTGGAGAGGCAGTGCCTTCAACTGCCTGTTCACTGGAGAGACAGCTCCTTCAGCTGCCTGCTCACTGGAGAGGCAGTGCCTGCAGGTGCCTATTCTTGCTGTATATGGAGAGCAAACTCTGATGGTAGAAAGAAGGAGATTAGTCAGATACATAGGTAGGTTCTTGAGCTGTATGTTTACTGAATGTCAAGGTGAAGACTTGGGAAACCTGTTACTTTAAAAATATCCCAGAACTCCCTCTCCCATAGCACTTTAAAGTTCCCACACAGATAGTTTTCTCTCTCTAGCCTGGAGCACTCTGCACAGTGCTCTAGTGGATGCTCGCTTGGAATCAAGGTTCTCTGAATCAAAGAGCAAGTGGTGGCCTCTGGAAGGGAAGCTGCTGCTTGTGGGAATATTTGTGTTCTGGTAAGTTTTCAGTGGATCCCTTCCAGAACAGTTACTTCTTTCTCCTCACATAAAAATAGACTATGTGAATAGCTGGGTCTTCTTTCTTCTGTCAAGATAAAATTTTTCAGATCAAATGAACTAAAGAAATTGTGAGTTTAGGCCTTAATTTGACTTTAAAATCTGATAGAGTTAGAAAATGGAATTAATATGCAAACACCACTGTGTACAGATGAAGTTAATGTGCAGACACCACTGTGTGCAGATGGAGTTAATGTACAGATGCCAATGTGTGCAGATGGAGTTAATGTGCAGACACTACTGTGTGCAGATGGAGTTAATGTGCAGACACTGTGTGCAAATGGAGTTAATGTGCAGACCCCACTGTGTGCAAATGGAGTTATGTGCAGACACTACTGTGTGCAAATGGAGTTAATGTGTACACCCTACTTGGTGCAGATGGAGTTATGTGCAGACACTACTGTGTGCAGATGGAGTTAATATGCAGACCCCACTGTACGCAGGTGGAGTTAATGTGCAGACACCACTGTTTGCAGATGGAGTTATGTACAGACACTACTTTGTGCAGATGTAGTTAATATGCAGACACTACTGTGTGCAGATGGAGTTAATGTACAGAAACCATGGTGTGCAAGCAACTTTTCCCAGAAAAACAGGGAAAAGTTGGAGCAAATGAAGGGTGATGATTTTGTTAAGTGTATTCTTGCTTGAATAATAGATTTTATAGGAAGGGAATGCTGTGCCAAACAGTCCAAGTTCCATAGAATGGCCAGTGGAGGAGAGCTGTGGATCTGCTTATCAGTATGGGTGAATGGCCACCTGCCTTTCGTCACCATGTTCTGTCACTGAAGAGATGCCTGTTACTGTATTCTCGAGGATTTCTGCTGGTTCCCTCTGAGTCTTAGGGAAACGTGTGCTGCATGGTGAGGAGACAGGCAGTCACTGAGAGCCTGACCATCATTGCTTATTTCAGAAATGTTTTCTGGTTGGCCATGGGGCTCGCAAAGTAGGATGCCGGGCAATTCTTGGGGAATTTGCTGACTAATCTGATGGGTAATTCACTCAGCCCCTCTAGCTGCCAGTCTCTGACCCAGGTTCCATTCTTATTTGCTCACTGGAGTGAAGGCTGTTGTATCAAGTGATGGGGAATTAGGTGCATGAGCTGTACCTATCTAGACTTGACACCAGTATTTCTTCTGGGGGAATCACAGGTCACCCCTGAAAACCTCCAGGCATTGATTTCCCCAAGTGCAAAGCAGGCTTAGAGGTACAACCTCTTGCAGTTTCATGAGTAGAGTCCTCTGCTAGAGACCTACAGTACATTAACCTACTCATAAGTAGGTTTTCATTCCAGCAATTTCAAACTTTTCATGCCATGACTATTTCCTATGAACCCCAGAGGCCATAGGTGGGAACACTTTCACCTCCCCTCTCTCCAACCTCTGAGCTTTTACAAGTTTTCTCCTGCTTTCTAAAAACTTAGAGGTTTTTCTCTCCACATGAACTCTTGAATGCACCCCTCTCCTTGGGAACTTGACTTCACCTCTCAGCTTCTCTCTGTGTCGCCATCTCTTCTCCTCAAATTCCTATAATCCACATTCAGTCACACCCATGTTGCTCCAGACCAGCCTACACCTTTCTCTTGACCAAAAATAACTCTATAGAACATCAGAGGAAGAATTAATAGAAATGTAAGTGGCCTTATTAATACACTCTGAGAACAAGGGATCTCATTGCCTAATCTATACTAATAAATGGGTAATATGCTAATTAGAGTGGACATCAATCATATGACTATCCACACATCCTTCTGGACAAAGCCATGGCAGCTGCTGCGAGGGCTGGGCCGAGGCTCAGGCAAGCCATGGCCACGGTGGCTGCTATGAATGCTGGGCCCTGACTCAGGTAGCCGTAGGTGGCTGAAAAGTGTGCAGGCTCAGGCAGCCATGGGGGGCTTCCAGGGGGCCCAGGATCAAGCCCGCAGTGGCAGCAGCAGGTGGCACCTTCCCCTGATCTGCCAGGTCCCCTCCTGCAGAGAAAGGCCAGACTACGAGGACTGAGGCAGAGGTGATTAAGGCTGATCAGGCTGGCAGGGGGCAAGTTAGGGTAGATCAGGCCAGCAGAGGGGCCAAGGTAGGGGCAATCAAGCCAGCAGGGGGGTGCAAGGTAGAGGTGATTGGTCTGGCAGGGGGGCAAGTTAGGGGAGATCAGGCTGGCAGGCAGAGGCAGTTAGGGTGATCAGGATGGCAGGCAGAGGCAGTTAAGGGTGATCAGGCCAGTAGGCAGAGGGGTTAGGGGCAATCAGGCAGGCAGGCAGGCAGGCAGACAGACAAGCAGTTAGGAACCAGCATTCTTGATTGTGAGAGAGATGTCGAACTGCCAGTTTAGGCCCAATCCCTGTGGGTAGTCTGATCCCCCAAGAGATCATCCCCCAAGGGGTCCTGATTGGAGAAGGTGCATTAATTTTGTGCACTGGACCTCTATTCTATACTAATAAAAGGGTAATATGCTAATTAGACTGGGTCAACTGGCCATCTTCCAAATGTCTGACTTCCTTCTGGACAAAGCCATGGTGGTGGGAGCCGATGCAGAGGCAGTTAGGGACAATCAGGCCAGCAGGGGAGAGTAATTAAGGATGAGATCAGGCTGGCAGTATAGGGCAGTTGGGGCCGAGATCAAGCCAGCAGGGGAGGGCAGTTGGGAACAACCAGGCCTGCAAGCAAGAGCCATTGGGGTTGGTCAGACTGTCAGGTGAGGGCAGTTGGGAGCAAACTGGCCTGCAGGGGAGGGCAGTTGTGGGCAACCAGGCCAGAAGGGGAGGACAGGTAGGGGCATTAAGCAGGCAGGCAGGTGAGTGATTAGGAGCCGGTGGTCTTGGATTGTGAGAGGGATGTCCAACTGCTGGTTTTAGAACCAGGCCTAAATCAGCAGTCAGACATCCCCGAGGGTTCCCAGATTGGAGAGGGTGCAGGCCAGGCCAAGGAACACCCCCACTTCTCTGTGCACAAATTTCATGTACTGGACCTCTAGTCTATATAATAAAAACCTAAGCAACCATTATGGTGGAATGACCAGAATGACTAGTCGCTATGATGTATACTGACCACCAGAGGGCAGATGCTCAATGCAGGAGCTGCTCTCTGGTGGTCAATGTGCTCCCACAGGTCAGGCGCTCAGACAGAAGCCGGGCTCACAGTTGGCGAGTACACTGGAGGTGGTGGGAGCCTCTCCTGCCTCTGTGGCAGCACTAAAGGAACAGCAAGCCGAGTGGTAAGGAGCAGAGAGCAAGCCGGCGGTAAGGAGCGAGGGGTCCTGGACTTCAAGAGGGTACAGACTAGGCTGAGGGACCTCTATCCCCAGTGCACAAACTTCATGCACTGGGCCTCTAGTACATTAATAAAAATTAGCTAACATCCAAAGAAGACAAAAAGAGAAAGACACATCAGCACTTCCTACAAATCAGAAAACAAACCCTCTGAAAGCAAATTGTCTACATCTATAAAAGGGGCATGTCATTTTTGATGTGACCATTGCATCCAAAGATGGAACCAGGCAAAAGAAAGAACAATGATTCATTTGTAAAGAAGTTTGCATAATGACTAAGACATTATAAAGGCTAGAAGAATACAAAATTCTTTATATGGTTTGATCCTCCTCCTCTCTTTAATGCCATATGTACATGTGTTGGGGAAAAAGAACAGAAAGAGTATTTTAGGAAGGTCGTTTTTGTTTAAATTTAGTTTATATTAACTTGTGTGTGTGAAAAAATTTTTAACTATCAGTTAATAAAACATCCATCACCTTGCATATTATTTATTTGAGAACATTGAAGTTCTACTCTTAGCAAATTTTAATTATACAATACAGCAACAACTTTCAACCTTTTTCATCTCATGACACACATGAACTAAATATTAAAATTCTGCAGCACAACAAAAAATATATTGTCAATCTGACAAAAAAAATGGATAATTTTGATTTATTCACACCAGACATATATTATGTTGGCTGTTGCCAGGCAGTGCATGTTTAAAAGTTCTTGTGGCACAGCAGTTGGAAATTACTGCAATATATGTTCATAGGCATCTTGTCTTCACGGGCATCACTGCATTACTATAGGCACCATGTTATACATTTGATCCTTAGATCTTATTTTTTTATAGCTGAAAGTTTGCACCATTTTACCCACCTCCTCTTCTTTCTCCCAACCCCAGTGCTGGCAACCACTTTCTACTTTCTGCTTTTGCAAATTTGGCTTAAAAAAAAAAAAAGATTCCACATATAAGTAGTATCATGTGGTATTTGTCTTTCTCTGTTTGACTTATTTCACTTAGCATAGTGCCTTCAAGGTTCATCCATGTTGTTGCAAATGCTAGGATTTTCTTCTTTCTAATGGCCAACTCGTGTTGCATTGTACACATGTACCACAGCTTTATCCATTCATTAGTGGACTCTTAGGTGGTTTCTATGCTTTGGCTATTTATAATAATAAAAGCGAATATGCTAATTAGACTGGATGTCCTTCTGGACATACTTCCAGGACGAAGCCAGGGCTGCTGCTTCTGCATCTTCAAGGGAGGAATCCAGACAGCTGCCTGTGGCTGGAGGGAGGAATCCAGGCAGCTGCTGTGTTTGTGAGGGAGGATCAAGGCAGCCATGTCTGTGAAGGCCTATTCTTGCACAAATTTTGTGCATCGGGCCTCTAGTCTATTTATATAAAACTCTAAGCAACTAGTCACTATGACACACACTGACCACCAGGGGCAGACGCTCAATGCAGCAGCTGCCCCCTGGTGGTCAGTGCACTTCACAGTAGGAACATCATTCAGCTGACCAATGGGCACCAGGTGCCGGGCTCACGGCTGGCAAATCCAGCTGTGGCAGCACAAGACTCTTCTGCCTCCATGGCAGTATTACCAAGCAGTGGTGGCAGCAGGCACAGTGGGGGCAGGATGAACAGGAGCAGTGCAGTACTCGGCCCAGACTCGGGCTCCTCCCAGCCTTCTACTGCTTTGTGCACTACTATGTCCCTTGGGGACTGCTGGTTTCTGCCTGATCCCCGCAGATTGTGAGAGGGTGCAGGCCCAGGGCATGGATTTGTGCACAGGCTGGATTTGGCTAGCCCACCCTGATCTGGACCAATTGGGCCAATTGGGCTGGGCTGGCTGGGGGAGGGGCCATGGGCGGTTGGTGGTCCAGCCCTGCCCCCTGGCTGAACTCCCGATTGAACTCCCATTAAGGGAACAATTTGCATATTAGCCTTTTATTATGCGGGATGCTGCAACAATCATGAGAGTGTGGATATTTCTTCCATATCCTTTTTTTAAATCTCTTTTGAATATATACCCACAAGTGAAATTCCTGGGTCATAAGGCAGTTCATTTTTAAGTTTTTGAGAAACCTTCATACTGTTTTACACAGTGGCTACACCAATCTGCATTCCCACTAACAGTGCATGAGCGTTTTCTTTTCACTGCATCCCTGCCAAAACTTGTTATCTCTTCTCTTTTTTATAGTAATCATTCTGACAGGTATGAGGTGATATCTCATTGGGGTTTTGATTTGTATTTCCCTAATGATTAGTGATATTGAACACCTTTTCATATACCCATTGACCATTTGAATGTTTTCTATGGAAAAATAGCTATCCAATTTCTCTGCCCATTTTATAAATTGGGTTGTTTCTTTTTGTCATTGAGTTAATGAGGTATTTATTAATTTTGGATACATATCCCTTATCAGATATCTGATTTGCATGCCAGTGTTTGCTTTTTCATTTTGATGATGGTTTCCTTTGCTGTGCAGAAGTAGTGTCTTTTTTGTTTGCCTTGTGAAATTTCTTACAGTGAGCTTATATAATATTTTTAGCAGAAAATAATATTTAGAAATGCCCTTCATGCACTCACATACACACCTCAGCCCTCAGATGTTTACCCTTCTCGTTCTGTCAAAACTGTGACTGCCTCTGTCACTGTAGCTTTTTGGGTACACGTGCATGTGTGTGTTTCTCT
Organism: Lasiurus borealis; assembly: GCA_004026805.1. Lineage (NCBI taxonomy): Eukaryota > Metazoa > Chordata > Mammalia > Chiroptera > Vespertilionidae > Lasiurus > Lasiurus borealis. Next base: position 96,671 of record PVJN01001016.1, on the reverse strand, counting down.
ATGAAATCTCTTCAGAAATCTTTCTATTCTGCTTGGGTCTCAGTTCCCTTGAGTAATTGAAAGGAAACTAAAGGATTCCATTTCTCACTATTTCTTCCAGCAAATGGCTGACTTTCCATAAAAGAGGGGTGTCATCTATATGCTATTATGTAGATGGTTCATTACTCTCTTTCCATTTAATGTCATTTCTCTTCCCTTCCATTTCCCTAAGCATAAACTTCTCTCAGGCAGAATCAATTCTCTCTCATCTATGTTACTGTCCTATCTTATAAGTCCCCTTGTCCTAGTGTTCTCAACTTTAGCAGTAAGTGGGAATTACCTGTGGGAGCTTTAGAAACCCTAGGACTCAGTCCCACCCCAGCAATTTTGCTGTTATTAGCCTGGTGGAAGCTGTATTCAAGGAATCTTAAAGCTTGGCTAAGTGATCTGCCAGCTAAGCTGGTAAGCCCCTCCTGCTATCTTCCTGTAGTGTGAATTGTCACATGCATGGTACATGTCCATTTCCGGGGTCCTGACCTTGGATGTCAGGAATGCCAGCAGGACTCACCACTTATAGATCTCAGTACTGGGAACTGAGTGGTCACTGGGAAAACAGAGTTGATGGAAATAAGCCCAACAGAGGAAGTTTGTGTTTAGATAACCAAATAAAGATGGCAAATAGTCAATTGGTTGTATAAGCTAGAGGCATTGATTGTTGGAGTCAATGGCACTTAGGGGAATGGTATTTATTTCTCTGTTTGACTTATTTTATTTATTTGCATCCTTGCTATTTCACTTATTTGCATCCTTACTATTAAAGGATGCAAAGCTGATTTCACTCCCTATGGCTCCCACAGCATTCCTGGCATGCTGGAGTTGTACATGGACTCATTCAGTGTGGGTGTGCATAGTTTTAGGCACTGCTGTGTAAATCTGTGCTGCAAGGGACTAGCCGCACCTGCCACTATGTCAATCTTACTGTGTACATGCAGCACAGTCCCACCTGGTCTACCACTGCTGGTGGTTGACTTGTGTGCTATTTGGGGCTAATGTGGTCACTACTGACAAACATAATTACATAGTCCTCTTGGTACATGGGGCTTAAGGATTTTTTAGAAATATCCTTAATAGCAGAGCTACTATAGAGTCATGCATTTTCATCATTGATGGATAACACCAAACAATTTTTTTTCCAAGGAGATGTACCAATTTACATTCCCAGAAGCACAGGTGAGAGTTACAGATGGCCCACATCTTCCACACCACTTGGTATTCTTCAGGACACTAATTTTCACCAGTACAGTGGGAGTGAAATAGTTTCTCAGTGTGTGCATTTTCCTGATTGCTGATGGGATGAAGCACATAAGGTATGTTTTTCTCTATGTCAGTGTTGCTGCATAATAAACACCTCCAGAATTTAGAAGCTTAAATAACATCCATTTTATTTAGCTGACAATTCTGTGTGTTAGTTAGGATTGCTGAGCCCCTTCCCTCGTGGTTTTTATCCTCCAGAAGGCTAACCTGGGCCTCTTCATGTGGTGGACAAAGGGTTTCCTAACAAGCAGCAAGAGAAGGTGGATGCCATGTGCAGGCAATTTTAAAACCAATGCAAGTCTCATGGCCACCAAGACTAGAGTCAGTATGGAGCAGAACTTTCCAGGGGCCTAGGTGCAGGCAGTTGGGAACCAGCAGGGCCATTACTACATCATCCACCGCACCAGTCACAGCCTGCTTTTCTTTTGCATTACTGGTCTTGTATGTTGATTGGTAACAGTTCTTTAAATATTCTGGATACTGATTCTTTGATAGTTATGCATGTTGATTTTGGGTCAATAAAAGTTCCTAATTTTAATAAATGAGGCTAACAAAATAATTATAATAATGATACGTTTTCTGGGCTAAATTTAGGAAACTTTACATGGTAAAGCAAACACACAAAACTTTAGCTGAAAGGGGGAACTAGAGACAAACGACTGAAACTTACCAAATTAAACTTCTATATCTATTGTAATTTATTAATTAGCTATTTTAGGAAAAAGTGCCTACATCAATAGTTAGGATTTTCAGGAATCTTGAAGCCCATGGATAAAATCAACTCAGTGTTGGTTAAGTAGGGCACCTGGAGTGAATGCAACTCTTTTAAAATTCCCATTTTAAACATTTTAAATTTACCATACTTGTTTAGGAATATACCTTGCATCTCTATAACCTGGTTTTATTTATGAATTTATTTTTTAATACAGATTTTTATATACTCAAAAAAGATGAAGTTTCTAAATGTTTTTAAGAATACTTTGAGATATTAAGAGGACAATTTTAAGGTTTTATTTATTTATTAGAAAAATTTTTAAATATTTTTATTAACTTCAGAGAGGAAGTGAGAGGGAGAGAGATGATGAGAGAGAATTATTGATCAGATCAGCTGCCTCCTGCATGCCTTCATGCTCTCTCCCTGCCCCCAACTGGGGATCGAGCCCAAAACCCAGGCATGTGCTTTGACTGAGAATCAAACTGTGACCTCCTGGTTCTAGGTTGATGCTCAACCACTGAGCCACATTGGCCAGGCTTAAGATTTTAGATTTGACTTCTTTTTGTTAAATAAGCAAAAATACCCCACTCTTCTAAAAGCAAGTATGATAAGTATTTCAACATTATAATAAAAAAGAATGTTTGGGCTTAATCTATAATTTTATAATGTCCAACAGAAACAGCTTATTTCTCCCAAACATGCCGAATTTAATGTTTGCATCTGAAATGATGTGATCAGGTTCATTTTTTGAACTGTCACCCTGGCTGCTTTGTCTTCTTGCAAGGCAGTGGTTTTGACTTCTTCATAAGTGAAAGGGGAATAAAAGGGGGCAGAGGAAGCTTATTGTGCTTAGCAGATATCTTGCAGAAAGCTTGCAGCCTTGAGCTTGGCATAGCCTAGATAACCACTAGACACATCTGGCGCTAGGAGGAACCAAGGAAGGACTGGATCCAGTCTGTACGTCTGCAGAACTGTTTGCAGCCAGCGGAAGTTGATAAAAATCTGCCTTCCGCTTCAGTCACTGCTAATTCCTTTTTTGGATTCAGCCTACCTGCACCCAGATGCCTGAAATAAAAGTTCTTTTGATATATTATAGCTTCATGTCATAGGTGCATAACTTCGGCCCACCCAGAACCTTTCCATAGTGTGACCAGCTGTACCAGTTTGCCTGGGACTGAACAATTCCCTGGGATGTGGGTGCTCAAACTAGGAACATACTAGGAAAACCAGAACTAGATGGTTACCCTTTCTTCAGGAATTTCAAAAAACAAAATTCATTATTTCAGGTTTATACTCATACTGGTCCTTTTGCTTAACTTATTTCTTTGATTAGTTTGTTGCCAGACACAAATTATTCCTGCTGTGGCAGGGGTGTTTAGGAAGCAAGAAGCTTAGCATTGGTTTTGTGGGGTGGTGTCAGGAGGGTGGGGCTGCTGTCCTGGGCAGCCTGCTGAAGCCAACACAAGCACTTCCCAAACTGGCTATTCTCTCGCCTCCAGCAGCAGCACAGCAGCAAGGCTTCCTGGTTTCCATGTTAGGTCTGAGACTCTGAAGCAGCATGCTCTGACTCTTCTCAAGTATTTAATAGACTTGGTATAGATTATACGTAGGGTTTTGATAAAAATTGTTTGTGTCTGGGTCATTTGGAAAGGAATTTGACTGTTTTAAAAATAGAACTGGTGGTTATTAAATCACCAGGCCAAACTGGAAATCATGGTTTCTCTTTTATCTAGATGCAAATATTGCTATGTGAGTTGACATATGAAGATGTATAATATATATTTTAAGAAAATAATTATTTAGGAAGTAGAAGTTTTCAGGAAGTGATATATGAGCATTTTTTTTTTACCATTATGCCTTTTAACTTCCTCCCCCTAGCTCCTGGGATCATCACATGAGGTTGTACAGGTCCTTGTTGCACAATTCCTTGGGGGTGGAGCATTCCCATTATATTTACCCTGGATTTGTCTTCAGAAAAAAGACAAAATTTTTTGATTGCACAAGAATGCTTCTGGGGAAGTGGAGGCCAGTATGCCTTCCTCCCCTAACCTCCCAACAAAGTTACTCAAGGAAAACAAGAAGAAAATCACATTTTTCTACTGTTACCATTTGAAGCCTTCCCTACCACATCCCAGAGCTTCATATCTCTGATCTGAGACAACTGTGTCCCATGGTGGAGGGTACAGACCCAGGCACCAGTGCCATGATTTTCCACCTGCAGAATTTAGAGGAAGGGACTTGCCCTTTCTGTGCCTCAGTTTCCTCACCTATAAAATAAAGTATTTTCCTTTTGGGCTATTGACAAGATCAAATGAATTAAGAGAGTTGAGTCCTCAGAACTGTGGCAGGCACATCCTATATAATAATCCTATCTAATAAAAGAGTAATATGCAAATTGACCATATCTGCACTATACCCACCAGCTACGTCCACCAGCCAATCAGAGCCAGTATGCAAATTAACACAACCAAGTTGGCTACAGCCACAGAGAGAGCAGGAGGGAGGCTTGCGTTGCCTTTGGCAATGGAAGAAGCCAAGCTTTCCATACCCCCTGGCAGGGCTAAGCCTTCACTTAAAGCAACAAAGTTTCAATTGTAGAAGATAAACAAACCCCAGATAACAGAGCCTCCACTAGAGTTTCCAGGGGATGTGGCCAGCCTGCAAACCACCACAGGCCCCTCGCCCAGGCCACCCTACACCCCAAGGGCACACCCACCCTGATCCAGGACACCATTCAGGGCAAAACAGCTGGCTCCCACCCATGTACCAGTCCTCTAATCTATCTAATAAAAGAGTAATATACAGATTGACCATCACTTCCACACACAAGATGACTGCCTCCTGTGTGGACACAAGATGGCTACCACAAGATGGTCTGCAGGGAAAGACAGTTGTGGGTGATCAGGCCAGCAGGGAAGGGCAGTTAGGAGGGACCAGGCCTACAAGGGAGGGCAGTTGGGGGTGATCAAGCCTGCAAGAGAGGGCAGTTAGGCGTGACCAAGCTGGCAGAGGAAGGAAGTTGGGGATAACCGGGTCTGCAGGGAAGAACAGTTGGGGAGGACCCAGACCTGCAGAGGAGGGCAGTTAGGGGTGACCAGGCCCACAGGGGAGGGCAGTTAGGGGCAGATCAGGCCACCAGCAGAAGGCAGTTGGGAGGGACCAGGCCTAAAAGGGATGGCAGTTGGAGGGGGGCAATCCTGCAAAAGAGAGCATTTGGGGTGGGGGGACCATGCCTGCAGGGGAGGGCAGTTGGGAGGGACCAGGCCAGCAGGGCAGGACAGTTGTAGGGGAACCAGGCCTGCAGAGGAGGACAGTTGGGGGGAACCAGGCCTGCAGGGGAGGGCAGTTGCAGGGGACCAGGCCTGCAGGAAAGGGCAGTTTGGGGCAACCAAACCTGCAGGGAAGGGCAGTTAGGGTCAATCATGCTGGCAGAGGAGCATGATTGGCAGGGCAGTTGGGGGCAATCAGGCATGAATCAGGCTGGCAGAGAAGTGGTTAGGGGGTGATAAGGCTAGCAGGCAGAAGCAGTTAGGGGCAATCAGGCCAGTGGCAGGCAAGAGGTTGGGAGCCAGCAATTCTGGACTGTGAGAGGTATGTCCAACTGCTTATTTAGGCCCAATTCCATCGAGATTGAGCTCAAATGAGCAGTTAAACATCCCTTAAGGCAGCGGTTCTCAACCTATGGGTTGCAACCCCTTTGGGGATCCATCAACTCCATCACAGGGGTCACCTAAGACCATTGGAAAACACAGATATTTACATTACGATTCACAACAGTAGCAAAAACTGTTAGGAAATAGCAACGAAAATAATGGTTGAGGGTCACCACAACATGGGGAACTGTATTAAAGGAAGGTTGAGGACCACTGCCTTAGGGGTCCCAGATTAGAGAGGGTGTAGGCTGGGCTGAGGGCCAGCATGAATTTTGTGCACCAGGCCTCTAGTTACTTATAAATGTTTGACTACATCTGTTAGGTCACCGAATCCTGGGTTTTGGCACTAAATGTTAGGTCGCTGAAAGAGGAATCCACAAGGCCAGATTGGTGAGGAATTACAAATTTATTCGATCATCTGCACACAAGGTAGCTGAGCCTGGATGGCTCCAGCATCCAGTGAGTGGAGTTAGCTGCTTTAAAGGACTTTTGGTAGGATTTTTCTGGGCAGAGACTTCTTTATGCATATCTGGAGGGAAGATAATGGAATGTGGTCACCACAAGTGAAATGTGGTCTTCAGCAAAGAAAATGTCCATAGTGAAATGATCTAAAAAGCTAGTGCTCAGGGGAAGCATATCAACTCAATTGCTCCATCAAACCTAACAACATCATTTTGTGTGTGTGTGTGTGTGTGTGTGTGTGTGTGTGTGTGTATTACTCTTTATCCAATCATCCATCAAAGGATATTTTATTTCCATGTCTTGACAACTGTGAATAATGCTGCAATGAAGATAAGGGTGTATATATCTTTGTGAATAAATGTTTTCAAGATTTTCAGATAGATACCCAAAAAAGGGGTTGCTGGGTTGTATGGTAACTCTATACCTAATATTTTGAGGAGCCTCCATACTGTTTTCCATAGTGGCTGTACCAGTTTACATTCACACCAACAGTAAATGACAGCACCTGTTTCTCCACAATTTCTCCAAAACTTATTACTTGTCTTGTTGATAATAGCCATTCTAACAGGTGTGAGGTGGAATTTCATTGTAGTTTTGATCCCATTTCCTAGTAGCTAGAGAAGTTGAGCACCTTTTCATATATCTGTTAGCTGTTTGTATGACTTTTTAAAAAATTAATCTTTATTTTGAGACTATTATAGATACCCCTCCTTTTTCCTCCCATAGCTCCCCTCCATCTAGTTCCCATCCCACCCCAGACCCTCACCATCCTACTGTTTGTGTTCATAGGTACTGTATACATGCATATAAGATCTTCGTCTAATCTCCCACACCCCCTTCCCTCTGAGAATTGTCAGTCTGTCCCATTTCCATGCCCCTGATTCTATTCCATTCACCAGTTTATTCTGTTCATCAGATTTTTTATTCATTTGAGTTTTAGGTTTATTTATTGATAGATATGTATTTGTTTTTACTTTGTTGTTCATTTTGTGTGTGCTTTTTAATTAATTTATTATTTTAGTATTATTTTTAATTTAATTTTATTGGTCAGCATGGACATATAGGTTTTGTGTGTGGATTTCTAAGTTACAAAATCTGTATATAGCACTATGTGCCCACCACCCAAATCAAATCTTCTCCTGTTACTTTATATTAGGATCCCCTTATTCACCCCTCTGGCACCCACCACTCTGCTGTTTGTGTTCAGAAGTTTCAGTTTTATATCCCACATATGAGTAAAATCATATGATTCTTAGCTTTTTCTGTCTGACTTACTTCACTTAGCATAATGTTCTCAAGGTCCATCCATATTGTTTTAAATGACACTATTTCATTCTTTCTTATAGCTGAGTAGTATGCCATTGTGTGTACATACCACATCTTCTTTATTCAGTCCTCTATCTCAGGGCACTTTGGCTGTTTGCATGTCTTGGCTACCATGAATAATGCTACAAAGAACATGGGGTGCATAATATTTGCGTATAAATGATTTGGAGTTTTTCAGGTATATGCCCAGGAGTGGGGCTGCTGGGTGGTTATATGGCAGCTCTGTTCCTAATTTTTTTAGGAATTGCCAGACTGCTTGCCATAGTGGTTGTACAATCTACATTCCCACCAGTAGGGAATGAGGGTTTTCTTTTTTCCACAACCTCTCCAATTCTTGTTATTGCTTGTCTTGTTGATAATGGCCACTCTAACAGGTGTAAGGTAGTATCTCATTGTAGTTTTAATTTGCATTTCCCTAATTGCCAGTGATGTTGAACATATTTATATATATATATATTGGCTGTTCGTATGTCTTCTTGGAAGAGATGTATTTTCATTGACCCCAGGCCCAGAGGGCCGCATTTAGGAGCCCCACTATCTGGTGACAGGTAGTGGGACTCCTTCCCTTGCAGCCTGGGCTCATGTCTCATTTCTTCAGAGATTTGTAGAGTAAGTAATTAAGTGACTGGAATATGAGGCCTTTTTAAAAGGCCTCTTGTGAGTGACAGTGCTGAAGCATAGAAAGATCATTCTCTATATTGTTTCCATGAGGAGACAGGCAGAAAATTTGCTCAGTATTTTCATTACCTGAGCAAACCCAATAGATGAACTTACTATCTCAGGGAAGAGATAGCACTAGAGATGGCTATGAGCCCGTCAGTGTACCTGATGGGGAGCCTTTCAGACCTTTGTGATCTGTGAGTGGGGCCCATCCACCTGGTTATCTTCTGAATCTATAAGTACTCCCTTTCACCTCAACATGGACATCCCCTGAGTCTGTGAGTGCTCCCCGTCTACCTCAGGTGACCATACTGGCTTGTCCTCAAAAGACAAGGATCTCTGAGAGAATCTGGAGCCTTGTGATGGTGCATGATGGTTGACATACCCTGGCATTAAACTATTACCCACTTTGAAGTGTGAGGGGACTTTGGAGCATCTTTTGTCAGAAAATACTAGCTTGAAATAGATTAAGCTCAGGTTTTGTTTTCCCTGGAATGTTCTCGTAGATTTGCAGTCTCCCAGGCAGCTTCCTGGTTTCTGGCACTGCAGCCCTTCTGAGGTTGCACATCTCGTGGTATGATCAAGAGGAATGACCGGTCAGTGACTGCACTAGGGGACCCAGATTGTCAGGCTGGACCTTCCTTCTCTCCTCCTGGTTACATTCATGAGAACAAACATCAGACCTTCAGAGGGGAGCAGATCTAGCTTTTATCCCCTTCACACTCAATTCATACCCAGGGAAATGAGAAGTTCTTATCATTGTTCAAAACAGCAAAACCCAGGACCCTAGAATTCAGTTACAGAGAAATCTGATCTTTTTTGGACTAATTTAAGGTCACTTTTATTTTTATTTTAAATATTAGTGTGTATTCTGGTTTGCTTATATGAGTAGTTTTATTTTGAGGATGACAAGTTATAAAGAAAAAAACACTAAATATCTGTGTGGCTCCCAGAGGGAAAAGAGTGAGGGTTCCTGGATGGGAGGAGGAGGTTGATGTCTGGAAGGTGGGGGTTGGCCTCAAGGTCATTGCACACACACACACATGCTCCACTTCTGTCCAGCCAATTGGGTGAATCCCCTGGACGCACATGTCAACACTCAGCATGTCTCCCTTGCCTATTAGGTTCCCTGAGCTCAGGCCTGAGTCCTCATCAGAACCCCCAAACTTTTCTTGTCAGAGTGGTGACTTTCTTCACCTTCCCTCCAGCATCAGTGATCACTATTGGACCAGGCACTGTCCTGCAACATAGACTCTGAGGATGGGGCGGAGAATCTCCCAGGAGTTCCTGAAGGAAGTAGCCCCTGCACAGGAGGGAGAGCCTGTGGGCAGATGTTGAGGCAAGATGGCCTCCTTGTAAGGATGGCCTGGGAGCAGGGAGCTACTACCACTATGCTCCATTCCCACCCTCACCTCTACCCCCAGTCATGTCAGGAGGAGATAGGCCCCCTGCTCTCCTTCCTGCCGAGTGCAGAATGGGTAGGAAGGCTGGGGCAGAAGATAGAGGGTGGCTGAGGGTTAGCTCCAGAGGAAAAAACTTTCTCTGTTATTCACTTTTGCTGATTTTTATAATATTAAAAAAGACCGTGGGAAAGTAGCAGGAAGGGTTAAATTTATCTTCCTCAAATGATTTTTATATGGAATCAAGAGCCTGAGTCCTGATTGCTAAAGCGAAACATTTTCTTTCTTTTTTTTTTTTAACTTGTTTGTTTTTGCTTTTGTTGCCTTTGCTTTTGATGTCAAATGCAAAAAAAGTCATTGCAAAAACTGATGTTAAGTAGCCTAACCCCTATGTTTTCTTTTAGGAGTTTTTTGGTTTTAGATCTTATGTTAAAGAATTTAATCCATTTTGAGTTGATTTTTGTGTGTGGCTTAAGATAGTGGTCTAGTTTTATTCTTTTGCATGTAGCTGTCCAGTTTTCAGCACCATGTATTGAAGACACTGTGTTTTCTCCATCAAATATTCTTGGGTTCTTTGTTGTTAAATTAATTAACCCTAGATATGTGGGTTTATTTCTGGGCTCTCTATTCTGTTCCACCAATAGGTCTGTTTTTTATGCCAGTATTATGCTGTTTTGATTAATATGGGCTTGTCGTACAGTTTGATATCAGGTAGCATGATTCCTCCAACTTTGTTTTTCTTTCTCAAGATTGCTGTGACTATTTGTGTGTTTATTTGTTTTTTATGGCTCCATACAAATTTTAGGGTTGTTTGTTCTATTTCCAGGAGAAAGCCCATTGGAATTTTGGTAAGGAAATTGCATTGAATCTGTAGATTGCTTTAAATAGCCTGGACATTTTAACAATATTAATTTTTCTAATACATGAGTATGGGATATATTTACATTTATTTGTTTTTTCAATTTTTTAAAATCAATATCTTATAGTTTTCAAGGTACAGGTCTTTTAGCTCCTTGGTTAAATACATATCTAGGCATTTTATTCTTTGAAATATAATGGTTAATGAGATTATTATTTTCCCTTTTTTTGACAAATATCCAATGAGTACTTACTTCTCAAGCCATAAAACATGCAATGGCATTGGTGAAGGTCACAAAGAGCTTCATCTCCAGGTAACAGATTATGAGGGATCTCCATGATGCCATTACCTTACATAAACATGTGGCACAGGAGCCATACTTGGGAATTTGAAATACATGTGTTCTGGAAGCATCTGCCTCAGAGGCAGGCCAGACAGGTCTAAAACAGTGGGTGTTCTCCAGCTCCTGTATTGGGAGAGGCTACTAAGAATGGAATCGCATCCCTGAGTTCTCATTTATAATTTTGACAGTGATATAGAATGACTATTACTAAATCATAAATAACTCCTCTCCCTTGGGAGGACACGGGAAGGCTTCCAACAAAATACCATTATTTCTAGAAAACACTGATGTCCCTTCATTGTTCTGTTGACCATATCAATTTTTTGTCAGCTTTACAATTTCCTCTTCTTAACCCTTTAAAAAAACACCTTTCCTCTCTTAGGATTTTAAGCATCAGAGGAAGATAGTTGCCAGAACACACAATTTATGAATTGGAACCAAGATTTAGAAAACTCCCTTGTCTCATCAATCTGAGTCCCACTGTCCCAGGGGGAAAAAACAGATTGTAGCCAGTTTCATTGAGCTGGCAGTGCACTGGCTCCCTGGCTGTACAGAAACTCAATGAAGCACTGGAAAGGAGAATGTGATGAGCCACTTAAAGATTACAGATTGAAGCTGCCTAAAGACCAGCTCTGTGCCATGCTGAAAGCAGTCAAGTGCTGGGAGCCCAGATGTCTTGCCCAGGGTGTCTGTTCTTGCCAGAGGGTAGGGAGACCACGCCCTGCCCTGCTAGGCCCTGCTGCCTGCCCCTCAAGATTCACTGAGGTGTGTCTGGTTTGGATTTAAGATCAGAGAATTAAGGCAGCAAGGGGCTAATCAGAAAGAAGGTGTCATAAGGTAGTAACCAACAAAGAAACTTTAATTCCCTTTTTACATTTTATGGTAAGTAGTAGGAGAGAAATGCATTTATAGACCATTTTAAGGTATAATTGTGGAGCTAACAACCAATCTCTTTCTAGATTAGTGCAGTCTCTTTATTTTACTAAAAATGGAAACCATGGCCTCTTGAAAAGAAAACAAAAGTCACCATTATGCATTTGGCTGTATTTATGTATTGCACTTCTGTATTTTTTTGTTTGTATTGTAATAAATTCACATAATAAACAAAGTGTGAGGAAAAAAAAAAAAGGAAGGTGTGGAGGAGGGATGTAAGTTAAGCTGGAAAACCTGAAATGTGTATTCTAAAGATGAGTCCTTTAGGCCTTGCGATGTGGAAGACAGCACCCTCCCAGGCCACGTGCACTCAGAGGGTGGCCAGCATGGAGAGTGGAAGGGAGGGTGCTGCCCAGAAAGCCGATAGCGGCCATCAAGAAGAAGCCTTTTTTCTTGCTTTGCTTCTGCTGTTTTTCTGGAATGCAGAGTTCTGGTTAAGTCTTGGGCAGAAGGTTAAGAAATCATGCTATCCCCTCTGGTCAACAATCAAGCAGTGTAAGCACAGAAAGTCAGAATGCAATGCTTTCACAGGACATAGTGGAAATGGGATGAGACTGATGAAGGGAGGGAGCTGAGCACCTTAGCCTGCCTCCAAGCAGGAGGCATCTGGAATCTCCTTTGAGGAGCATGCCTGGTTTCCTAACCTTGTTCCTGCTCTTGCACATTTGTACCTTGCCTGGGCCAGGCAGGGCATCCCTACCCAGGGAAAACCAAACTTCCTTAGGATTCTCTGATAAAGGAATGTGCGCAGCAAGCTCTGGTGCCCTTCCTCAGAGCTGCCCTCGGGTCCAGTACAGCTAGAGAAGCCACAAGCTAGGCTCTCCTTGACTTTTCTGTACCTGGATGGCAATGTCTTGTATTTATTTTTATTCAATTTTCGTCCCCATTTATTGGATGTTTACCATTTGCCAGACACTGCCCTGAAGATAAGCTAATATGTCACTCTTCATTTCTTCCACCTTAAATATCTGACCAGTGAGTTTGGAGAAGCAGGGTGGCCAGAGCTGAGGACAATAGGCCTTTGTCTTCCTGGAGGGTTTGCAAAGGAGCAAAACAAGGCATGCCCATTGGAAGGGGAAAGCAAGTGGAAGCCAGGAGGAGCTGCTCCAGAAAAGTCTAGCCCCAGTCCCTTGCTTGCGTGCTATTGTGGATTTCTCGGTATTTTAGATCCTACCGCAGAGACTCAACCCTCTCATGGGGAACCTGAATGGATGTGCAAAGAAAACTTTAAACAATAAGTTAAAAACCATAGAGTAAAACTTTCAGCATTTTTTTTGGAATAAGGGTTTTAAATAAGTTTTAAAAATTGATTTGGAACATATTGCTTGTCCCTCTGCCTGAATTCAACGGGTTTTGTTACCAGGCTGTGTAAAAGCTGGTAGCCAAATCATAACCACTACATCCCAGCCAGGCCTACCCCTAGTGTGGGGCCCCATGTGGTAGAATTGGGGCTCTCTCCAACTTTTCCCCGACTGCTAACTCAGTTTCCACAACAAATCTTGTGTGACCTCATTCGACTTCTGAAACTAAAGATGAAGTTTATTATCCTTAAAATGTTGTGCAAGTCTGAGTTGAATATATTTGTTCTATAACCTGCTTATTGGAAATGGCTGGACTCATCCAAAGGAGGAACTGAAATTTTAATCACTGTCCACACATGTCCTCAGTCCTCATTTTCCTTCTCACCTGTTCTCTCAGGGTGCTGATTAATGCTTTTCAGATTGTGGGGCCTTTGGCTGCATCTGGTGTGGAGCAGGGCTGACTGGCCAAGGCCTCCTGCCACCTACTATCCAGGACGGTTGTCTGGACTGGCGGTGGCAGTTGTACCTGCTGAGGGGCAAAGCTTATTCGAGGTTCAGATCCCCAGGGCCATCCCAGCTGACTGTCTGATAGTGTTTTTCCTAGTGAGTAGCTGCTTACTTTTCCAGGCAAAGTCTCCAGGAGCCGCCGAGCCAGAGCTGCTCCTTGGAGCTGATGGCTCCACATCCTGTAAGGAGCTTCTGAATATTGGAATCTGGAGGAAATGGAGCAAACACAGCTTATGTCCAGCCTCTCCAGCAGTTCTACTGGCCCAGTTGACTTTTGGGCCTGTGATGTTGGCTGGGTCTCTGGGTCTGCCCATCTCAGGAGCTTGGTGGGTGGCTTGTGTTTTTGATTTATTTTGGAGATGATGTCTGTTTAGCTGGAGAGGAGCTTTTGCCCTCTTGAAACTCCTGCCTCAAGTGAGTAAAAAGCACCTGCTCTTAGACCTAAAGGCTCTGCTGACTCTTGTTGTGGGTGTGTGCAAGAACCTCCCTGGGGAAGGGGAAAGAGAGGGTCATAAACTCAGTAAAAGTAACTGAGTGCTGTGATGCAAGACATGCTTTTGGGATTTGTGTTCAAGGTGTGGGGCCTTCCTTTCTTCCATTGGACTATGCTCTTTAATGTTCCCTAAGTCAGGGTGTGCTTACCTTCAGAGTGAAGTAATCACAAAGGCCCATTATTCACTATTAAACTACTGAAAGAAATTCAAAGAGGAAAAGAAAATGGTTACTTTTTAAAAATTGGTTTTAATTTTACTAATGGAATAAAGACTAATTATAATGCCCAATAGAAATTATCTTCTGAATATTAGGGTTAGAGAATTATTAGTTTTGGGTGACTAGGACAAATTTTAAAATCTGTTTTATGGAACATGAAGGCACTGTCCATGAGCCAGCAAGGTTAGAGGCCTGTCCTTACAGCTTTCATTTGTTGCCAACTGATGGGCTAAGAATGGCTAGGCACATGTATCTCTGTAGACAGCATGGCCAGATGGGCATAGTGTTCTTGAGGCAGAGGCTTTCCTTGGCTTGTTTGCAAGGATATGTCTCTTGGGCAGCCCAGATGCCAACAACGAAGGACAGTCCTGACCCATAGATGAGGAGGAACAAGATCATAAAGAGGATGTAGGATCCATGTCTATTCCTAAGAAGGATATAGGTGGATTGAGACCCTAAAGAATACGCCATTAAAGGAAGAAACTAATGCAACTCACTCATTGAGTATGCTTAGTTAGTACATGCAAGGTGCCAGGCACCGTTTACATGCTGGGATTTGTTTGTGGGGCAGACACTGGCCCTTGCTCTCCCAGAGCTGGCGGTTTCATAGTAGTGGTAAACATGATACACATACAACAGTGGAATGGGATGCATCAGATCTATTATGTTGCAGAGTAGACTGTCTCATTTAGTCATAAATTTTCTTTTTATATGATGACAGAGGAATATGGGTCGTGACTTAAATCCAAAAAGGATTGGTAGAGACTGGGATCAATATAAATAACTGTTATTTGTAGATGGGCTGCTTGAAGTGATATGAAAAAAAAAGTAGCCTGTTAATTAAGACTCTGTGCTCTGAAGTGGTTTGGGACTCATTGGCTATATGACTTTCTCCATGGAAGTGGAAATAGTGATAGTACTGGCATGTACAACACAAAGCATAGCGCTTGGCTTATAGTATCGGTAACTATTATTTATGCATTATTATTATTGTTGTTGTTGTTCTTGTTGTCTTTGTTATGTTGAGTGGTACTGTACCAAAAGTGATCATGTAAATCTAGAAATCTAGGACCTTAATTTATTACAAAGTTGAAAATTCATCATTCTTGGGAACAAACATTGCATATTTAAGATTTCAAGTTTAGCATTCCTAAGCATATTACAACTGTGGGTATTTTGTATATCAAAAACAACTTCTAGCAATTCCACTTCTAGGTATATGCCCAAAAGAATTAAAAACAGGTTGCCAAACAAATGTTTGTTCATTCATGTTCATAATAACACAGTCACAATAGTTAAAAGGTAAAAGCAACCCATTGTCCATTAATGGATAGATGCATACACCAACTGGAATATACATATGTGGACTATTCCTCAGCCATGAAAAGAAATGGAGTACTGATACATGCTAAAACTTGGAAACATTTTGCTCAAAAATAGCCAGTCACAAAAGATCTTATATTGTATGTTTCCATTTATATGAAATTCTAGGAAAGATATATCCATGGAGATAGAAGGCAGATTGGTGGTTGCCAGACAATGCCAGAGAAGAGGAAATAGAGAATTGCTTAATGGGTATGGGTTTTATTTTAGCATGATGAAATGTTTTGGAGCTAGATAGATGTGGTGATTATACAAAACTAGAGGCCTGATGCACAAATTCATGCACCAGTGGGGTCCCTCAGCCTGGCCTGGGATTGGGCTGAAACCAGCTCTCCGACATCCCCTGAGGGGTTCTGTATTGCAAAAGGGTACAGGCCCGGCCAAGGGACTTCACTGGTGCACGATCAGGGCTGGGAAGGGATGGGGGAAGTTGGCCATCTAGGGAGAGATCACAGAAGGGCTCCAGGGCATCTCCAGACCTTCTCCCTCAGTCCTGATCAGCTGGACCCCAGCAGCAAGCTAACTTACCGGTTGGAGCATCTGCCCCCTGCTGGTCAGTGCACATCATAGTGAGTGGGTTGAATTACCTTTAGCATATTACACTTTGATTGGTTGAACAGATGACTGGGTCCTTAGCTTATTAGGCTTTTATTATATAGGATTGTGAATCTAGTGTAAATATCCGTAATTGTTACCTTTTTGTTATGTTAATTTCTCTTAAATAAAAAAGCTAGTTCTGAGTACCACTTACATTGTAATATTTGTAGATTACTGTGACACCTCCTTTTTATGGCTTCAACCTTTACAAATAATGAAATATTGATCTCTCTGAATATATCACTCAGAAAAACTTACCTCATTTTAAAAAAATGATGAGTTCTATACTTGTCTGCTTCATTCCATTAACAGAAAGGAGCCTGAGTTTAGCCTTCCATGAAGTTTTGAATAATCACTACAAATATGTTTAACATCCTTGGCTGTATGTAGTGAGGCCACGGGGGCTGCCCCATGAGGTACTCGCCTGACCCATTCTTTAGGTCCTAGAAGCAAAGACATGGGGCATCCCAGGGAAAATGTGATGAACAGACTTCACTTCACATATTTGTGAAAATATTGATAAAATTATGCAGAGCCCTGCCTAGCCCTTAGGAACAGCTCCCTGAGAGCTTGTTAATGGCATCTGAGGAGGTCATGGGACCTTCCCTGCAGATGGGGAAAGTCTGCTGTGGGCAGGGACTGTGGGCATTGGAACCATGAAAAAATCAACAAGCCCTGTTCTCTTGGCTTTCCTGCCCAACAGTCATGGGCAGCATAATTTTTCTCACTGATTTGGGATGCTGTTTGTTTATTTTGGGGTTGAGGTGACTAAAAATCTTAATAATAAAGTGTAAATCAGTTGATAAGCACTCTAAGTATAACCTTCACCTGCCTGAAACTCATCCTTTTTACTTCTATCTGTGGGATAGTTGCCACTTCCAAGGTCAGTGATGAGCCAGATTATCTGTGCACTCAATCAGTGGAGGCATTTTTATTATTATTTTTTTATTTTTAAAAAACATATATTTATCATTATTTATTTTCAATGACAAATGACATACATTATTATATTAGTTTCATGTGTAAAACCCAGTGATTAGACATGGCATAACTCATTATATGATTATCCCAATAAATCTTTTACCCATCTGACACCGTATGTAATTTTTAGAATATTATTAACTTCCAGTATATACCTTATGCTATACTTTACATCCCCATCAGTATTCTGTAATTATCAATTTGTACTTCTTTTTTTAATTTCTTTTTATTAATGTGTTACATGTATACATATCTTCCCATTGTCCTCCCCCCAGGCATACCCTAAGCCCCCAGTGTCTTGTGTTCATTGGTTATGCTTATATGCATGCATACAAGTCATTTGGTTGATCTCTTATCTACCCGACCTCTCCTTAACCTTCCTGCTGTAATTTGACCGTCTGTTTGATGCTTTACTGCCTCTGTATCTTTTTGTTTATCAGTTTATAATGTTCTTTATTATCCACAAATGAGTGAGATCATGTGGTGTTTCTCCTTCATTGTCTGGCTTATTTCACTTAGCATTAGGCTCTCCAGTTCCATCCAGGTTACTGCAAAAGGTAAGAATTCCTTCTTTTTAATGGCAACATAGAATTCCATTGTGTAGATGTACCATAGTTTTCTGATCCACTCATCTGCTGACTGGCACCTAGGCTGTTTCCAAATCTTAACTATTGTAAATTGTGCTGCTATGTGCATATATCCTTTCTGATTGGTGTTTCTAGTTTCTTAGGATATATTCCTAAGAGTGGGATTACTGAGTCAAATGGGAGTTCCATTTTTAGTTTTTTGAGGAAACTCCATAGTGTTCTCCACAGTGGTTGCACCAGCCTGCATTCCCACCAGCAGTGCATGAGGGTTCCTTTTTCTCTACATTCTCGCCAACACTTGTCATTTGGTGATTTGTTGATGATTGCCATTCTGACAGGTGTGAAATGGTATCGCATTTCATTTTGATTTGCATCTCTTGGATAATTAGTGACTTTGAGCATGTTTTCATGTGTCTCTTGGCCTTCCTTCATCATCTTTTGAAAAAAATCTTTTTAGGTCCGTTGCCCATTTTTTTTTATTGGATCATTTATCTTCCTTTTATTAAGTTGTATAAGTTGGCTGTAGATGTTGGAGAGTAAACCTTTATCAGTGATAACATTTGCAAATATTTTCTCCCATACAGTGGGCTTTCTTGTTGTTTTGTTGATGATTTCTTTTGCTGAGCAAAAGCTTTTTATTTTGATGTAGTCCCATTTGTTTATTTTTTCTTTACCTTCCATTGTCCTTGGAGCAGTATCAGTGAAGAAGTTCTTTCAGCATATGTCTGAGATTGTGCTGTCTGTGGATTCCTCTTGTATTTTTATGGTTGGGAAGTTTAAGTCCTTTATCCATTTGGAGTTTTGTTTTGTGTATGGTGTAAGTTGGTGGTCTAGTTTCATTTTTTTGCATGTACCTTTCCAATTTTCCCAACACCATTTATTGAAGAGACTGTCTTGACTCCATTGAATGTTCATGCTTCCTTTGTCAAATATTAATTGAGCATAGTGGTTTGGGTTGATATCTGGATTCTCTATTCTATTCCTTTGGTCTATATGTCTGTTCCTGTGCCAGTATCAGGCTGTTTTGAGAACAATTGCTTTGTGATATAGCTTGAAGTCTGGTAGATCCCACCTACTTTATTCTTCTTTCTCAGGATTGCTGTGGCTATTCAGGGTCTTTTTGTTAGTGGAGGCATTTTTAAACAAGTCCTTTCTTTGTTCCACTTTTTATTGGCCTTCTCATCTTCTTCAATACTGCCACCTACCTGCTCCCCCTCCACAGAGTTTATGGAGTGAGACCCTAGTAGGAGGGTCTCAAGGGTTCATAGGAGTTAGGCTTTCCCCTTCAGTTCGTTTTTCAAGTTCATGCTCAAGTTAGGAAGAGTGAAATACATTATAATCTGATATTCTTTGGTTACGGATCTGATATGGATGATAATCCATGATAGTTAGAGCTGTGTTTGTTAAGACAAAACATAATCCTATGAGCCTAATGGCTGGACCCAATGTTTTCATATCAGGACGGATTTCATAGGTGGGTTTTCAGAAAGGAATGCAACAGGCATTAATTTCCATGGCCTTTTATCTCCTCAGGGGCTGAGTGATGACAGGCCATCCTTTGATTGAACTTGCCAAGAGTTAAGAGTCAGGAATTCCTTTATTCTCTAGGGTCAGCATCTGACTCTACAGGTGCAGGCATTCAGCTGAAAACCAGAGAAAACATAAATACTCTCCCACATTACCAAATGTGCAGGTACATGTGCTTTTTGGCGATGGTAAAACTTCTGTATCTTAGAAGAAACTATATGTTGAAATAAAAAATCATTTGCTCTAGGAAATGGTAATGACTAAACTGATATGGGATTAGATATTTGGGACATGGGTAGCACTGAGAGCAAATACACATCTCTCAATAAACACAGTGGCTAGTATTGGGCCAAGCCCAGTGACAATGGCCTGAGAGTGACTCTATCAGGACCCAAGTTCATCTGAAGAATGTAAGTGCCCACTAGGCCCCAGAGAGGGCTGAAACCTTGGTCCAGTTCTTGCTACTTGGAGGACCTTGATCAAACCACTCAGTGCTTTATTTCCTTTATCCGTAAAAGAGAAGCAGGAACTGAAGAAAACTTGTATTTCACATGTATGCTGTGAGACTGAATGATATAATTACTATCATTATGGCATGAGAGCTTTGAGCTAAGGTGCTGGACAGATCAGAACTATTACCAGCCAAATAGTCTAAGTTAGGTACTTAAAATATCTCTTTAAAATATCTCTTTTATTTCAGTATGGGTGGCATATTAACTTCCTTGTTGGTTTACATCTAATCAGTTTTTATTTATTTACATATAGCCTACCCTATAGAAATAATGCAGATAAGCAACAAAGAGAGTAAAGTATGAAACATTTGGCCAACGTTTGTGTTTGAGGGAGAGTTGAAGATGTAATTCAACAGTCTTTCATTGAGCACCTGTCAAATGCCAATCATCAAGCTACCTACTAGAATGAATGTGAAGTCAGCTCTACATGGGCTGCCCCTCATCTGCTGAGAACCCACAGAATCTGAGTAGGCACTAGCCGGTCAGGCCTTCAGTATGGCTTTATTTAGTTAGAAATGGATCCCAGAATTTTAGCTATGGTGGTGTCAGGTGTGGTCCATCATATTGTAT
The DNA here is from genome assembly GCA_004026805.1 of Lasiurus borealis. Lineage (NCBI taxonomy): Eukaryota > Metazoa > Chordata > Mammalia > Chiroptera > Vespertilionidae > Lasiurus > Lasiurus borealis. The sequence continues at coordinate 76,351 of PVJN01001016.1, read as the reverse complement.
GTAGTGAGGCCACGGAGGCTGCCCCATGAAGTACTCTCCAGACCCTTTCTTCAGGTCCTTTTTCATACTGGCCTCTTCCCCTGGTTGTGCAGTAACATTCATGTGAATTTGACATCAGAATTGCTGTTTTCAGATAATACTTGCATTGGATTTTGAGTTGATTCTTTTCCTAGTGTCACTTAATTTAAACCTCTTTATGTGACCCACAGCTTGGTTCCAGGAATGACTTTCATACAAATTGAGATTACTAACTACTGTAATTTCTTAATATTTAGTATCCTCTTTGAGGAGTCCTACTCCTGTCAGGGCATTTAGCACATACTTGCACCACTGAGCAGTCCATGGAGTACTAACAAGCTTTGATTCAGTTGGCAGTACCGCTCTGAGACTGTCGTATGCATTGGCATCCCCCCAGCTCCTCTGCACAGAGCACAAGTTAATTTTGGATTGAGCAAGCAAGGCTTGGGTTGTAACTGCATATCTCCCACCCAGGGCACCTCCTGCTCATGAAGAGCTCCAGATGTATCATTGTGATGACATGAACATTGACTCCAAGCCTAATTGTGGGTGGATGTGTAGATTTAGGGAAGTAATTACTTGGAAAATTACGTTCTTCCTCTGCCTGACAATCTTACATCTGAAAAGTAGAGAAACAGTAGCCAGAATACTTAGATTCCTTACCTGTTTTGTCTGGGTTGGGGTGGGGGCGGCGTGGGGGGAGAGACTGTGTCTTCCAGCCCATGGAGGACACAGTACTGGCAGGCAGTTGCTTCAGCCACCCTGGCATTCATGCAGAACAGGTGCCTGTGACCGCTGAGGGTCCAGGAGCTGCTGATTGGGGCTTTTCTATCTATAAAAAGAATAACACTTCTGAGTGAATAGGGCATTTTGCTTCTGTCTGCTGCTCAGTGCTCTCTGCTCTACTAAAATAGATAAGATAAACCCAAGGAACAAAGGCAGACAATGAGGCACATAGATTTGACAGTGGGGAAGGCTAGCCATATGATTACAGGAATGTGGGACACTATTTATCAGCCAATGCCCCAATAATACTGCCTAACAACCCCATTCCAAAAGCCCACAGCACACAATAATAAGCATTTACTGCTCATTCGCACTGGTGATTTTTGGCTAACATGTGCCTGTCTTGGTTCCAAGCTATGGTTAAGTCCAGGTCTGCTGCGGTTGACTTCTGGTCTTTCCAGACAAGCAGCCTCCTGAAAAATGTTCTCAGGACAGAATCAGGACCTTGAAGCAAGTCCACCTATGCCAACTCAAACACTTTTCAAGCCTTTGCCTGTATATTATCCACCATGGCTAAGCCCAAGTCAAGGGGCAGGGGGAGGGGTGTGCGCTGAGCAGTCCACCCAGGCACTGTCTGAATGAGCATGCTCTGCAGTAAAGAAAAGGCCAGTGTTGTCTGGCTTGTAGGTTTCTTCATCCCAGAGTTGGTGAGATGTACTTGACTTTGAGGTGATTTTTTTACCTGGATGTGACTGTTCTGGCAAATAATTTTATGACAAAAACATATATAGCCTAAAAAATTGTCTGCATGGCCTTGAGAGGCAGGCTAAATTCTGAGATCCAGCTGCCACATGTGCATTTTGGGAAGAGGCTTAAATGTTCTCTGCTAACAAGCTTGCTGAGATATTTGTTCACTTATGAAGGAGGCAACTGAACTCAACCCTTCCCACCACCTCCACTGCTGGTTTAAAGCTTACAACTGTGACAGGATTTTAGTAGCCAGTGAGGGGCGAAACCTGCAGCTGCCAGATCCCAAAGGAAGTGGCATCACTGAAGGGTGGCTTTCAGTGCTCACCTTGTCCTGCCTTCAGAGTCTTTCCACCTCGAAAGGAAAGTCGCCATCATGCTGTTTCCACACACTGACTTTCTGTAAGTCCAGGGGGTGGCGTGAGCAGCACACACAGTTGCCTATTTGGTGAGACTTCAAGAAAATAAGATACATTCCTTCCGCAGACCCTCATCTTTTCCCAGAAATGCCCTTTCCTTTTGAAATTTTATCATTGGGAACTCCCACTTTGGCAATTCTTGTCAGCTTATGTTTCCTTTGAAGCGTAGCATCCTTGGTAACAATGTCAAACCATCACAGAGATTGACCTGCTTGCCAACTTTTTGGTTTCTCCGATTAATTTTATGCTAAGACAGCTTAGAACCAAGCCCAGTGAGAAGCTGGCAAAGGAGGATTGCTTTTGAGAGGAAGGGTTAGGGATTGTGTATCAGTAGTATGGGGTACTGGCAGGGTTTGTGAGAATTAGGGTGTGGGCCCGTTGGGGCCACTGGCAGCTGGGGAGTGAGAGGGCATAGGAAGTGAGGGTACACTGGAACAACTATTCCCAAAGCCATGGATTCTCTTGTGCTGCTTTGGGATAGGAGTGACAGATTTTGGACTTTAGAATGCTAAACAGGCTCCCCCATTTCTTCTTTCTCTTTTTATACCAGAATACAACACAGCTCTTTTTCATGTGCTTTTTAGGGTTCCTTTTTGTTGTAGTGCTCAGAATCATAAACAGCTTGGGCACCTTGAACAATCTGCAACAATGAAGGATAAAAGCCACATGAAACAGAAAAAACTGGTCCCCGAGGAGTCAGCATAAAATACTAGCATGTTAGCCCTGGAATAGGGCCCAGAGGTCTCTCAGTTTAACTCCTCAGTATACATATCAGGAAACAGAGGCCCAAGAAGTGGTGAGGACTTGCCTGGAGTTCCACAGGCTGGACAGCACCTTTCTGCCCACTGCTGCTCTGGGCCCTTGCCTCCACTCTTAGCTGGGTGGGGTGGAGGGCGATCAGAGACCCAGCCTGGTAGACAGTGAGCACTGGAGAAGGGAGTGTCATAGAATTCCTGGGGACTGTTGAGATTGGGGCTTGACTCAGGTGATAGTGCTCTACCAGCCCCAGTTGGAGAGAAATGCAGGCATCTAAGTTCAGTCCTTGAAACTATTAAGTAAGGAGTTTCCAAGGTCAAAAACTTCACATTAATAGACAAGTTGGGTGATTACACAACTTTTCTGCTATTTAGTATCAAAGGGTGAATGCCTGCATGATGCATCCGGATGCACTGGAATAAGGTTCACCCCAAGTGAACTCATGACTTAAGAGTATTGTTGATTTTGTTTTGACAAAGACCCCATTTATCTCCATTTCTTGAGCACCTACTGTGTGGTTGGCTGTGCTCTGTCCATTATACACATCTATACTGAATATAACACAGCTTTTCAAATAGATGGTGTTATCCTCATTGCAAAGGCAGGATAAAGCTATGAGCCATAGGAACTTGCATAGGGTCCTCTAGATGGAAATGGTAAAGCAGATTCAAAGGGTCCTGAGCCAATGGGAGGAGTCAGTCAGACCTGAAGGAAGGTGTGTGGAGACATGGTGTATCTGGGGTAAGAGTGTTGGGTATGTTTATGCAGCTCTGGGTTCCTAATGTGTAAGAAGGAGTCAGAGTAGCTGCTCTGCATGGGCTAAATGAGAATAACACAGAGCTATGTTCACAGAAGTTAAGTCAAGGCTTGGCCCAAGGCTGAGTTCACAGGCAACAGCACTGAAGGCAGTAGGATGATCATTCTGAAGGAAACACCTGGTTTCCACAGAGATGCCTGGGACTGTGGCCCAGCCTGTTCCACTTCAGGGCTGGGCCTTGGCCTTCCCTCCAGCTGGAAAGCTCTATATTCAAGCTCACCTCCTCGATGAGGCCTCCTTGGACTCCTGCCCCTGAAGAGAGTGGAGCCATTTCTCTAACCCCAGGACTCCTCAGAGACCTAACCTCACCAGCTAAAATGGAGTCTGAGCGCCTCTCCCGCTGGGCACCACGTACCCCTGGGGACAGGAATTGCACTACCCCATGGACCATGCATATTACCCACAAAGGAGACACCAGTCAGGCGGGAGTTGCTCCTTCAGGTCAGATAGGGTATGTGGCAAAGGGAGGTGATTGTGGGGCAAATTTCAACTTTTTTTCTAGCAGTTGGGGCTGTGGGAGAGCAGCTACAAGGGGGTATCCTGCATGTATTGTCCAGTGTTCACAGGGACTCAAGAAGAGGGGACATGAGTTGCCTCCTGGGGAGTGGGGTTGGGAGGTGGGCCTAGAAGAAGCAGGAGTGCCCCTCCCATCACTGCCCCAATCTGGTCTTCATGCTTCCCACCTTTGGGGAGGGCACTGGAGACATTTTTGCTGAAGGAAAATGAGGCTTTAGGACTTCAGAATGCTAAACAGTCTCCCCGATTCCCTTCTTTTTACACTAGCATACAATTCAGCTCTTTTTCCTGTACTTTTCAGGGATCCTGAACAGGGCATTTTTGGCATCTATAAGCATGTGGAAACACTGCCAATTTATGGGCCAAATGGCATTATTGTGACCAGCCTGGGCAAAGCCATTCATTGTAGATCCGAGAGAGCAGTTCCACTGGGTGGTTGGGACGTTTACACAGAGAGTAGAGAGCAAAAAGTGAGCTAGAGAGCTGTGTGTGTGTGTGTGTGTGTGTGTGTGTGTGTGTGTGTGTGTGTGTTATGTTTAAATAACCTGAGGACCAGGTAGGATGCTACTCCTTACAAAGGGGGGATTTAGAAGACTCATGCTGCTCCCACCTGCTTTCCTGATGACTGGGAAAGCCATGGAAGACATTCGGGTCTCAGAACAATGAAAGTGAGCTCCAGGTAAAAAACAGCTGCCTCTCCAGGACATGCTGCCCATGTGTAAGACAGGTGCTGTCACCCTGCAGCCAGGTCGCACCTATCTCATTTTTGCCTGGAAGAAACATGCAACAAAACAGCTCATCATCCACCACCAGCCCTAAAGGAACCCTGGGGGCAGGAGGGATTGTGTGCTAGGCATTCTGATCTGGGAGCATGCCACTGGGCTTGAGCTGTGCTTGCCATTCTTGTAGAGCAGAGCTCCCTAAGAGCTCTGGAGGGCAGCTGTAATATCAAGTGTTAATAGCTGGTGAAGCGCCTGTCCAGGGCAATGGTACCAAATGTTTTGTGTTAATTAGACTCACAGCATGGATCATTGATGGCTTTACTGTGCTGCCCTGTGTTAGCACAAAGAAGTGTACCACAGCCCCGGACTCCAGGCTTAGGAAGCACAGAGTGTTGGGGATGAGCCTTGTTCATGCCATGCTCTTTCTTCGTCATGTGGTGTCTGCACCTGCTCTGGGCCCTCATCTCTCTCTGAGATTCTGTGGGACCAAGGCTGCACTCAGGCTTCTGGGAGCTTGTTTTTGTATGAGACAAGGACCCTGGTTCAATGTGAGAAACCTGGTGCCCTTGAGATCAAGCAGTGCAAGTCTGAGGGTTACAGAGGGTTTCCTTCCTCGTCCTGGCCTTGCCAGCTGCACTTTCAGCCGTGGAGACCAGGCTGCTGTATGGCTTGGAGCCCTGAGTTCTTCCCTGTTGCCCAAGCAGCTCTGTGTATCTTCTGTTGTGTCCCATCTCCCTTTTCCATTGTGTGCCCAGACTCTCTTTCCTATTATGGGTTCTCAGGTTCTGCAGCCCAGCCCACAAGAGAGTTTGCCTGGGATAAGCTATGATATTTAAGTAAAGTCTTGGTAAAAACTCCATGCTTATGAATAAAATGATGCTTTCTGCCACTGAAAGGTGATTATCTCACATTTTTCAGGGACAGAAAGGAAAAGTATATGGTGGGCAGAGCTGGGGATTTGCACAGTAACTTTGTCCTAGTATTTTATTTCGCTTTCATTTCTTACAGAAAAGGATGGGCAAAAGGATAGGATGTATTTGCAAGCTGCTGAGAGAGGAAATGCGAGTGAGACATAGGTTTAGTTGTGATGCCTGTCTGACCATGCTGAACCACAGCCCCCAGAGCCAGAAGGAGGATGCAAGCCAAATAGGAAGACTGGCAGTGAGGGGGGTGGACCTTGAGGTGTCCTGTGATGATTACCGCTGTTGTGCACCATCTCTTCTTTTGCAGGGATCTTGTAGGCGATAGGTTACTATCACTGAGTGGAGCAGGTGAACAAACAAAACCCAGGCGGACTCCGTGCTTTCTCAAGGGCAGACCTGGGGCTGGGATGAGGCCCTGAAGGCCATGCAGAACCAGGCTTTGTCACAGCCTTTCCCCCTGAGGACCTGGGCACTGCACACAGGCTGGTGAATTACAGTCCTACAAGGAAGAAGCCATGAATTAGTATGGGGAGGGAGTACTGCCTATGGCCATTCATCCTAAAACCCATGAGGTCCTGTTGGCACAAACTCACTTGACAAAAAACCTTGAACTGTGCTTTTCACTGATGATAGTGAAATCTATGTTTCCTTGCAAGACCAACAGAGTGGGTGTGAAACACAGGAGAGGCATAGTCTACCTTCAAGTCTGAGGTTTCCCAGCTTCCAAGCCACGTGTCTTAAGGGCTATGGCAGTGGTGGTCTGCATCTGATTGCATGAGTGAGCAGTTTAGACCCTCCTGTGCAGCCACACTGGAAAATACGCCTTACCAAACCACAGCTGTGAGTAGAAGGCTTGTCAAGAACATGAAAATTTCATTCTTTTGCAATGTGCAGGCATCTTGAGGCTGCCCAGGAGTCTCTGAGAGCACCAAGCAATTTCCACATGGCCCTACAGAGCCACTCTCCCCTTGGTCCTGTGCATGCCCAGGAGGCTGAGCTGACTGGACCATATATGAGATATGTGATCAGATTTGCCCTAGGAAGCGGGTGCCAGTGGAAGAAGCACAAAGCAAGACATTTACCTCACTGCTCCCTCCACGGAGGTCAATACTCCTGTCGCAGGCTTTGCATGGCCGCTTCTCCTGGAGTTCTGTGAATCACTTTCTCTGGTTCCCCTCTGGGCTCCGCATGCTAAATGCATCCCCCTGTTGCTATTGTCTGGCACTGTACTGCCCATGATGAATTTGTACACTCGGCATTTTCCTTTTTGCAGACTCTCCTCAATTGCCAAGTTGACTGTCGCATCTCTCTTCTTTCAGGACCTGCCTGATAAAACTACCAAACCAAAAGAATGAGTCCCTTTTGGTGGAGGCATGGCAGTGGCTGGTTGCCGATGGCTGTCTGAATGGCTCCATCATAGCACACTAGTCACTACCTTCACCTCAGTCTCATACCCCTGAGTTACTTGTTTGCCCAAAGATGAGGCTACCAAGAAAACACTTTGAACTTCTGCATTCAGGAAGAATTTGGGAAACCTAGACATCCCTCACTTGCAACCATTCACAAAAGATCAAAGAGTCCAAATCTTGGGTCTCATAAGCAAAGGAAATTAAAAGTCGGCACAGCTAGGATTAGGAGAGGTTTGGCGTAGCTCCATTGCCTCAGTTTTAACATGTTAGGGTTTGTGAACACTCACAGATATGATTGTCTAAGACTAGTTCACAAGGGAGACATCCAACATGACTACACCAGTTGTTCAGATAGGATGAAGCCAGAAAATAGGAGCAGTCTGCAGAAATGTCATTAAAGAAACTGCTTCCTCCCTTCATTATCAGGCACCCAGGTGACCTCACAAAAAAAGGATCTTTGTCATGTAGGCCTAATGTCACCTCCACTCCCATTCTGTTGAGGGCTGGTTTGTGTTTTCTGACAGCATACTGGGAGCTCTGCCAGCAAAGAATTGTCACCAAAGGAGGTTGACTTACCATTTTTGTTTCCATCATGTAATCTTGCCACAAGCCCAGAAGATTGCGGTCCCTGGTGTCATGATGGAGGACACGGGATAAGATGAAAAATATCTATAGAGTTACCACACGATAACTGACATCACTTTCTTACTTGATAGCTCTAGAAATGTGCATACCCGGGTGGTAGAAAGCCTGATGGAGATAAAGAAAGTGAGACCAGGGTGTGCAGAGCATAAGAGAATTCATCTTGATGCCAAACCACAGCTATGAATAAATTGACAGTTATTTGTGTGCTTACCAAAGAAACAAAACAATTGTTCTGGCTGGCAAATAAAGTAGCACTGTGCTGCTCACTCACATCCATTTGTCAACTGTTCTTGGAATGGGTGTTAAATTATAAGGGAGGAGCTGGTATCATGAAGCCAAACTGGAATTTTCTAAGCTGTCAAGTGTAAATAAAATGATTAACTATCTCTACTTCCTCTGTCTCTGCAAAACAGAGCCCTTTGTCTGTTGTCATACTTCTTGGATACCTGCGCTATGTAAACATGGTGTTGACGCCACAGTATCTTCAAGTGGCTGGAATGATTCTTCTCATTAATTATTCAGAACTGGTGTAAGATTTCAAATTCCTTGTTTCAACACAAAAGCATCTTAAAGACAACTAATTCAGTATGTACTATACTGTAGGGAAATTGTGGTTTGTACATGAGTTTGTAGTTCTTGATTATGTGTTCTCAGTTCAACAAGAAATGAGTCTACACCCCTAGAAGAAGTACCATTGGCACAGTGATACTCTGTGGAAAGTCCCAGTAGTTAAGGGAACCATGGAGTGGCACTTGCCATGATCTTGCACTTAGATGGCCTCATTTTTTGTTTTAGGCACATGGGAAACTCTATGATTTTCATTCCTTCTGTGACTCTCTTGTCCGGGTAGCTTTGGTGTTGTGGCTTCATGTTACAAAATACAGCTTGAAGAGTAACCAGCACAGCATGCATGCTTTAGCCTAAATCTAAGTGACAATGAAATCTTAAAAAAGGGAAATCCAGTTATCCAGTTACCTTTTTCAGACCTTGGTTTCCTCATCTAGCACATGGTGGGGTTGAGGTAGATGATCTCTGAGATTCCTTTCAGCTCTGCTTATAATTATTGGGTTCTAAGCCTTTGTGGCTCTTTGACTTGGTTCAGTGCTTCTAATCTTTAAGATACTAGGAGATGACTGGGGGATCTTGTTAAAATGCAGATTCTGCTTTTAGAGATCCAAGGAAACTCCTGGGAATCAGCATAACCCAAAGAAGCTCTCTGGTGACACCAGAGTTACAGGTCTGTGGACCACACTCCAAGTGCCATGGATGTAGATGGCCAATATTGCATGATTTTGGGTAAGAGAGACCCATTCTTTGTCTTCTTCAGGCTTTTGGAGCTCACCTCCCACCCTGCCTTTTTTTTCTCTCTTTGGCAAAATTAGGAAATGAAGAGGGCAAGGTGAGAATTTCTCTTTCTGGTAATCTGATGAACTGCACCTTGGCACACAGTCGATGTTTATTATGCTAGTTGAGTGGAAGAAGACACAAGTGTATGCAAGCATAAAATACTGAGATTTCATGCCTAGAATATTCCTTAATCTGAAAGTTCTTTTTAGCTCCCCATTTTAAAATCACCTCAAGTCTTCATTTCTCCTTGAAGTCCTCTGCCTCCCTGTCTGTTGCATCCCTGGGGTTTGGGATGGGAGCAAGGGAGCAGACTATAGGTGGGTGCCACTGCACTCACGCATCCTGACTGCAGGACAGTCATCAGACGCCTCCACAAGACAGTACAGATTGTAACAACTATATAAAATGCCTTTTCCATCTGGTTTAGAGCTTAAATATTCTCTTTATTCCTTATATATGCATTTTCTGTTTCTTTTTCCAGATGGCACATTTGATGAAAACGGGGACCATGTGTTTGGCTACTTCCTTTGTTTTGGTTTTCCTGAAGCACTTAGCAGAGTGCTGGGTGCAGAACAGGTGCCCAGTGGACAACCATGCTGACTGGAGCCACTCTGGGTCCCACCTTCTCACATGCTCATTTGGTTCCCAAGGGAGCCCATAATTTCCTTGACCTGGGAAGTGTCCAGAAGTGGTTACTGAATGGGTCAGATGGAACCTAATAAGAGAATCTGGATGGGAAGGAGGATACAATTTAACACAATTTTTCTGAAAATGATATCAAGATACTGTGGAGAAAATCAACAACAGAAGGCTGTCAGGAGAAAAAAATAAATGCGAAATTTATATTTTTTGCATTGTGCTTATGGGGAGGGAGGGTGTTATGATTTGTCATGATCTGCCTGCAGCTGCCTCTCTCACTTTGGTGGGGCAAAGCCTGTTGCCCAAAGGGGGAATGGGGATGCTGCTTCATTGCTAGGGCTACCGAGAGTGCAGGGCCTGTGGTGGATGTGAGGATGGGGCTTCAGGGAGCACCACTTCACCTTGGCTGGGCTCTTGGAGGACTCTGCTGTCCCTAACATCTGCTGATCTCAGGCAGCACCTGCATGCTGAGAAGATGGGAGGGTTTGAGGATATAGCGCCCCCCTACCCTTCCCAGCCTTCCTTTGCTTTTAAGCTTCTCTTTGGCTCCTGATTCACTCACAGACTTCAGAGTGCAAGTTCTTAACTTACCTTGGCAAGCTCATCAGCCTCAAATATCATCTCAGGTCTGTGGAGGAGCTGCCAGGAGATGGGCCATGTTGGATGTCTCTTCAGTGTGAAAATCATGCATGTTTAAAAATGTTTCCTTCCAATTAAAAACATCACTTCTCTCAGAATAGAAAATGTCAAATGTGTAAATATCTATACTAATAAAAGGGTAATATGCAAATTAGTCAGGATACCTTCACAGTAACGACCAAACAGCAGGCTGAGTAGATTGGCCAGTCCGGCAGGGGGGTTAGTGAGGGATGACCAAACAGCAGACTGCATGGGGTGACCAGGCTAATGCCGGAGGGGAGAGGGGGAAGCAGTGAGGGGCGATCAGGCCCAGCATGGGGGGCATTGATGGGTGACCAGGCTTGCAGAGGGGGCAGTGAGGGGCAACCAGTCCAGTGGGGGTGGCAATTGGGGATAACCAGGCCATCAAGAAAGGCAGTTAGAGGCGATCAGGCCAGCAGGGGAAAGCAGTTAGAGGTGATCAGGATCGCAGGGGGAGGCAGTTAGGGGTGATCAGGCAGGCAGGCAGGTGAGCAATTAGGAGCCAGCAGTCCCAGATTGGAAAGGATACAGGCTGGGCAGAGGGATTCCCCCTATCCCCTGTGCATGAATTTTTTGCACCAGGCCTCTACTATAAAATAATGTTTAAAGAAGGAAGTGGAAGTTTCCCTTTCCATATACAGAGAAAATCCTCGGGAATATTTTGGTGCCCTGCATATGTGTTTGTTTACAAATGTGATTGGGATCATGTTAAACATGAAGTTTTGTGCCCTGACCTTTTCACTTAATGCTCTGTTTGGTTTTAACATTTTTACTTGATTAAATATTTTTAAATGGATATTTAATAACTATGATATCATGACAAATATTTCCCATAATTTATGTAACTATTTACCTATTAGGCATTTTCATTTTTTCCCGTTTTTCTCTATTTTAAAGAAAATTTTATCCCATTGTTTAAAGATGCATTTCCTAATTTCTACTTTGGACATTTTTCTCATTTATCTTTTTTTTTCCTTTTGCCAATATTTTATTCTTGCCTGGAAAAGCTGTGTATTTGAGATGGCATGTAGAGGGAAGACACAACTGCCTGCTTTATTTGAGGTCTGTGACGTTTACTAGATTGTGTCAGCCCCTCAGTTACAGGCAGGAATGCTGGGCTTGCACTGGACATACTACAAGGAAGTGGGTAGAGAGAAGGCTGCACCACAGCATGTCCTGCAGGCCCCTTGCTTTATGACAAAGCTCTGAGACGCAATGTTGGTCAGGCCTCCTGGATGCCCCACAAAGATCCACCTCCATTTGTGTTGCCTCAGGGTTGGCACCATAGGGAAGGAGTGTACACAATCTTCTTTTAAAAACACACAGTACTGCAGCACGAAGACAAAGATCCACACAACTCTCCTCACAACATGTACTCATGGTCAGAGGCCACCAGCATCTGGCCGAGGCTGCTGTCCTCCCTGCTTTTCTTGACTGACCTGGGCATTCGGAGTATTCTCAGTCACTGACTATCCAGGCCACTGGAAAGGTGAGAGGCCTGGCCAACAGAAAGGAGCCAAGGACAGCTCTCCCTCACTCACCCACACTGCTGGCCCCTCTTCCCCAGAAGAAGTCAGCTCACCAAGCCCACTGGCCACTTGAAGATGAAGGGCATGACGACCATGATAACCTGGGAAACCCCTTTCTCAAATTAAATCCCTATTTTCTAGACTCATTTACTTGCTCTTGGGCCAGTGACTCTCTCAGTGGGAGTGAGTTGTACCAAAGAATAAGTATCCTTTCTTATTATTCCTGCTTAGCAACCAGCCCTTCCTAAATCCGCCTGAACAGAATGATGGGGTGTGGGGGAAAGCACTCCCTTGCTCACATCTAGGTTGAATACTTGCAACTATGTTCAGACAAGGAATCAGGGGAAGCAACATCGTGGACCAGGGAACTTTCTTTTTGCCAAATAAAACGGCTGTGGCTGGAATAGCCCGCTTCTTTACCAGTGGCCCTTAACTTCCTCCACGTCCTCCAGTAGCTGCCTGCACCACAGTCCAGTGTCTGACAGCCATGGGTTGGCCAAGTGGCTGGTCATGTCATGTCCCTCCTTGTCATGGTCAAACTCTACTAAAAAGTGACCATGTATCCTTCCTCCTCCCCAAAGAGGGAGCTGTATGTGGTTTGTGACCGTTCTTCTCCATGAGAGAAAGGGTCAGATACAGTTCCTTGCAGGAGATTTTGCTCAAGTTATTGGAGAGCTTTTCCAAAGACAGGTGCTCTGTCTGGATGAAGAATTCTTATTAGAACCCTCCTTGCATCCTTCACCTAATTGTCAAATGTCTGAGCGTCTACTGTGTGGCCTGGGACTCAGCTGGGAAGAAGGCAGGAGAGCCCCTGTGTTCCATGCCCAGGGTACATGGGCATCGCAGCCTAAGGGAAGGCTGCTCTGAGGGAAAGGCCTTGTTGGAGGAGTTGGCTATACTGGAAACAGACACAGTGCCCAGACATAGATGAGCTCAGAAGTGGGAAGGAGGACTTAACAAGAAGGAAGGGGGGAGAAGATGAGTGTGTTTGGTAGTGAATACAGCATTTTCTCATTTGTTATTTTTGCTAAATATTTATTAAATACTTATTCCATTAGGCTGCAGTGTGGATGGCCTAGGCCTGGGATCCAGCCATTCACCCACTTTCTCCCTCATTCGTATGCACTCATCTACTGCACACCAGGCATGAGGCCAGTCCTGAGTGCATAGTGATGGGGCTGCGAATTAGAGTCTCTCTGGAAGAGCTTCTGGTCCAGGTGGGTTGTCTGATGCAACCATAAGTGCCAAGCAGGGTTTGAGCCATGAAGAACAAGAAAGAGGAGTGTGAATGGCATCTGCATGGAGTGGGTGGTCAGGAAATGTCTCCTAGGAGCTGATTTCCCTGGAGTAGTTTGCTGTTCATCTGTCCCATTTTCGTTATGTTTATGGTTATTACTATAAATGCTGTAAATAATAGAAAAGACAAATTTCTGCTTGCCTTCTTTGTGATACCCTTTGCTAAGGCAGTTGAAAGAAAGCCCACAAAAGGGTAAAGAGGTGAGATTCTGCCACCTGGGTGATCAGAACCTGGAGAGTAGGCATCTGAACCTGCCCTCACCCAGCACAGGACCCCTACTCCAGGCCTGCAGGTGTCCCCTGAGCTAATGGCAGCACCGGAGGGTGCCATGCTATGAGAAGATGTCCAGCAGGGGTGTCCTCCTCTGGATAGAGATGGACTGTCCCCATCAGCTTAATATTGTAGCCCTGCCTTCCCCAAATACTTCCTGTTTCTTTCCCCTTGAGTTTTTTTTTCCAGAGGACTTCTTACCATTAAGCTTTCTCTATGTTTTATTTGTATTTTTTGTTATTGTCTCATTGCTTACTAAAATGGAGGAACAGTGAACAGTCACTGCTGTAACTGCATGTGCAGGAATGGTGCTTGCCACATAAGATCCTCCACACACTTGAGAGATTGCCTGCAAGGCCGCCCTGAGGGAAGTATGCCATCTCTGTGATTCACCTCCCAGGCCTTTGACCTTCTGGCCCCCAGGACAGGAGGACTGCTCCACAGAGGAAGCTCTGAGAATCACCACAGGGTGAAGTTGCCCTTCATTTCCTAAATTTTCCTCATGGGAGCTTGCAGAAAACCTTGAGTTATATGGTGCTTCTTTTGCTCTGTACTCAAGGAATCTAAATGCTGGTTCTATCTGGAATGGTCTAAATAATTTGGGAGTAAAAGTGAATCCTCCAGCAATCTTCTTGACCACTCTGCTCTTGTCAGCAGCAGATGAAGGATGTGCTGTGATATGGACTCATTTATTTATTGATTAAAATGCTGACAAACAAGCATGTATAGCTAGGCCAAGCATTCAATTAGAAAGCCTGAAATGAAAATTTAGAACTGCTGAATGACAAGTAGGATAGGCAGAATCAACTCAGAAAAGGATAAATGAGAAAGCTTAAAGCAGGCAAGGAATCCTTGTGTCTATTCCCTCTGTGCTGGTGCTAAGTTCAGGCCAGGTACTGATTGTATGCCAGACCCACTGCTCCAGGAGTGAGCCTGTGATAGAGAGGAATTCCCTACATGGGCCTGGTACACGTATCCGTGTGCACAGGGATGGGGGTGACCCTGAGGAATGCTGCAGAGGGTTAGCATGAGTGTTTTGTACCCGCATCCATTCCACGCTGGGCAGCTAGGGGCTGATCAGTGAAAATATATAGGGAAGCTTGTCTTCCTCTCTGCATCGTCCTCTTCTGCCTTTACTTGCATGTAGACCGAATGGACACTCCAGATGATAGTGGACTTCACAGGGTGCTGCCCGCAGCCCCTTTCTCACAAGTGAGTGTGAGATCCATGAGCCCACTCCTGCTAGATGGTCTCGGCCCCCTCATGACCCTTGGGGCCTGCTGGGTCAGGTCAGTGCAGGTGAAGGACTGCAGAGGCCCCAGCTCACTTCTGGCTCTGCCTTGGCATTAATTCTGGGTCAGACTAAAAGGGGAGACCAGCCTTTAGAGTTTCGAGCATTAAATAAGTTTATGCACAATGTGCTCCATACAGTCCATTTTCAGTAAATAACTGCTATTTCATTGCTTAATAGAATGCTGCCTTATTTGCTGTAGACCATAAGTTTGTCTAAAGATAATTGACAGGGAACTGTCCTGGTTCCCATGCACACACCAAGTCTTAGGGAAACCCTTTGGAACATAGCACCTCTGTATACACTTGCCTTTTGCGTATGTGTGCAATGTGTATTGTATGTCTCTGTGCCTGTGCAGTATCTGTGTGCATGTGTGGTGTATATAGTGTGAAGGTTGTTGGAGGCTAATTCTAGCAGGTTATAAATGCAAGAAGTTCATCAAAAGGTTGGTGAACCTTGAGGCTTTAGCAGGGCTGAATTCATATTATTGTCTACTGGAATGGTGGAAGACATTTCCCCAAACCTGAAGATCTGCATATATTATTGCCTGTTACCAGACAGCTGAGGGCATTTCCATTTACATGCTATTGCCTCCTGCTGGCCAAAAACCTGAACAGCTGAAGGCAGTTCCCCCAAAACTGACAATGATTACTGTATACTAAATCTTACCTTTGATATGCATATCTGCTTTGCTTTAGAGAAATTTGTGTTAATAAAGAGCAAGGGTCCAGAGACTTAGAGAACTTGGTTACTGAAACTAAGCTCTCCTCTGGCTCCCTCATGGATTGCAAATTTATATTATACTAGTGGCCCAGTGCATGAAATTCATGCACATTAAAAGGTAATTAATTAGAGGAAATATTTTAATATTGCTATTTGCCCATTCAGTATAATAGAAGTGTCAGAGATGAGAGAAAATTAGTAAAATATATATGAAAATCTCCCTCCTGTCTGAGTCTGAGGCACCCTGAGGGACCCAGAGTTAAGTCTCCATCCAACTGTGTGCACTTGGAAATCAGACCCAGCCAGTCTCACCTTCATCAAACCTGCTGGGTGAGGGGCACAGCCTCAGGTCCCCCAGCTTGGTGCTGAGCATGGGGCATGGACTATGGTCCCCCATCAAGCCCTGCTGGGCAGGGGGCATGAACTGAGGCCCCCCACCCTGGCCAGGTGCTACACAGCCTCAGGTCCCTGCTAATCGGTCATTAGGCATCATGGTGTGATGACAATTTGTATGTTAGCCTTTATATATATGTGTGTGTGTGTGTGTGTGTGTGTGTGTGTGTGTGTGTGTGTATATATATATGTGTGTGTATACACACACACACACACACACACACACACACACACACATATATATATATATACATATATTTTTTTTTCACAGAGAGGAAGGGAGAGGGATAGAAAGTTGGAAACATTGATGAGAGAGAGACATCGATCAGCAGCCTCTTGCACGCCCCCCCCCCCCATTGGGGATGTGCCCGTAACCAATGTACGTGCCCCCAACCGGAATCAAACTTGGGACCTTTCAGTTCGAAGGCTGACACTCTCTCCACTGAGCCAAACTAGTTTCGGCTGCATGTTAGCCTTTTATTATTATGATTTCTAGCCTCTTTATTAATTTACTCTGCAGCACCTTCTCCAGATTCCTGAACCCTTCTAAATGCTGGATATCACTCTGGCATTAGTAGGTATCTATGTATGTTTGTTGGAAAGGTAGCTATGTGATGGGTGATGGGTGTTTGTGTATCTGTACCATAGTAGGCTGTGTGTGTTGGGTTGTGTCTGGCTGTGAATGTAGTGTCTGTCTGTGTGCATGTCTGTAGTGTGTGTGGTATGTGGGTGTGTATTAATATGCAGTCCCTCTCTTTGCACTCATTCTACCTGACCCAAGCCAGGCCCAGACCACACTGGCTGTTCTTTGCACAGAAGTTCAGCCCAGGACTTCAACTGAATTCCATTGCTTCTAAGGAGGATGAAATGATGTCACAAAGACCCTTGATTACAATATAGCTATTCTTACACATCTCACCCTTCATCCTAGGAGGGGAGGCTCCATAAACAAATCTTAAATTTTTTTTTTTACTTAAACATCTTCTTTTTTCTTTTATTAATTTTTTATGCATATCTCCCCATTGCCCCCCCTCCCTCTCAGGCATACCCCAACCCCCCAAGTGTCTATGTTCATTGGTTATGCTTATATGAATGCATACAAGTTCTTTGATCAATCTCTTATATACCTCACATAACTTTAATCTTCCTGCTGTAATTTCATAGTCCTTTTGAAGCTTTATTGTCTCTGTATCTATCTTTTTGTTCATCAGTTTATAATGTTCTTTATTATCCACCAATGAGTGAGATCATGTGATGCTTCTCCTTCATTGACTGGCTTATTTCACTAAGCATAAGGCTCTCCAGTTCCAACCAGGTAGCTGCAAATGGTAAGAATTCCTTCTTTTAATGGCAGCATGGAATTCCATTGTGTAGATGTACCACAGTTTTCTGATCCACTCATCTGCAGACGGGCAGCTAGGCTGTTTCCATATTGTAGCTATTGTAAATTGTACTGCTATGAACATAGGGGTGCATAAATCCTTTCTGATTGGTGTTTGCGATTTCTTAGAATAAATTCCTAAGAGTGGGATTACAAGGTCAAATGGGAGATCCATTTTTAGTTTTTTGAGGAAACTCCATATTGTTCTACACAGTGGCTGCACCAGTCTGCATTCCCACCAACAGTGCACAAGGGTTCCTTTTTCTCCACATCATTGCCAACCCTTGTCGTTTGTTGATTTGTTGATGATTGCCATTCTGACCAGTGTAAGATGATATTGCATTGTCGTTTTGATTTGCATCTCTCAGATGATTAGTGACTTTGAACATGTTTTCATGTGTCTCTTGGCCTTCTGTCGACTTTCAAGAAGGTTCTATTTAGGTCCATTGTCCATTTTTTTTATTGGATCATTTATCTTCCTTTTATTAAGTTGTATAAGTTGGTTGTAGATTTTGGAGATTAAACCTTTATCAGTGATAACATTTGCAAATATGTTCTCCCATACAGTGATCTTTCTTGTTGTTTTGTTGATGGTTTCTTTTGCTGGGCAGAAGCCTTTTATTTTGATGTAGTCCCATTTGTTTATTTTTTTCATTAGCTTCCATTGCCTTTGGAGCAGTATCAGTGAAGAACTTTTTTCGGCATATGTCTGAGATTGTGCTGCCTGTGGATTCCTCTAGTATTTTTATGGTTTCTCTTCTAATGTTTAAGTCCTGTATCCATTTTGAGTTTATTTTTGTATTTGGTGTAAGTTGGTGGTCCAGTTTCATTTTTTTGCATGTATCTGTCCAATTTTCCCATTTGTTGAAGAGGCTATCTTGGCTCCATTGAATGTTCATGCCTCCTTTGTCAAATATTAGTTGAGCATAGTTGTTTGGGTGGATATCTGGGTTCTCTATTCTATTCCATTGGTCTATATGTCTGTTCTTGTGCCAGTACCAGGCTGTTTTGAGAACAGTTGCTTTGTAGTATAGCTTAAAATCTGGTAATGAAATCCCACCTACTTTATTCTTCTTTCTCAGAATTGCTGTAGCTATTCATGGTCGTTTTTTGTTCCAGACGAATCTATGAAGAATTCTTTCTATGTCTGTGAAATATGTCGTTGGTATTTTAAGGGGTAGTGCATTGAATCTGTAGATTGCTTTGGGTAGTTGGACATTTTAATGATGTTCATTCTCCCAATCCATGAGCATGGTATGCTCTTCCATCTGTTAACATCTTCCTCTATCTCTTTTTTCAGTGTCCTGTAGTTTTCTGCATATAGATCTTTTACCTCGTTAGTTAGGTTTATTCCTAGGTATCTTAATTTTTCTGGCTGCTTTTAAGATTCTTACTTTGTCATTGGTGTTTGCCAATTTAATTATAAACCCTCTTTGAGTTGTAGGGTTAGGTAATTTATTACCATTGTTTCCTGTTTTTTGCAGTAGGCTTGTAGGGCTATGAACTTCCCTCTCAAGACTGCTTTCACTGTATCCCATAAATTTTGTATTGTTGTGTTGTCATTGTAATTTGTTGCCATGATGTTTTTTATTTCTTCCTTGATCTCTCTGGTTATCCAGTCATTGTTTAATAGCATGTTGTTTAGTCTCCATGCGTTTGATTTCTTTCTATTGTTTTTATTATAGTTGATTTCCAATTTTATGCCACTGTGGTCTGAAAAAATGCTTGATATGATTTCTATCTCCTTGAATTTGAAGATAATTTTCTTATGACCCAACATATGACCCATGTGCACTGGAGAAGAATATATATTCTGTGGCTTTGGGGTGAAATGTTCTGAAGATGTCAATTAATTCCATCTGGTCTAGTGAGTCATTTAGGATTGATGTTGCTTTGCTGATTTTTTGTTTAGAGGATTTGTCCAGTGGTGACAGTGGGTTATTAAAGTCTCCTCCTATGATAGTATTGCTGTCAGTCTCTCCCTTAATACCTCCAAGGAGTTTCGTTATGTATTTAGGTGCTCCCATATTGGGTGAATATATGTTTACCAGAGTTATTTCTTCTTGTTGGATTGTTCCCTTTAGTATTATGAAGTGGCCTTCTTTATCTCTTATTATGTCCTTCACTTTGAGATCTAATTTGTCATATATAAGTATGGCAACCCCAACTTTTTTTCATTTCCATTTGCCTGAGATACCATCTTCCTTCCCATCACCCTCAATCTGTGTGCATCTCTTTTCCTCAGGTGGGTTTCTTGTACACAGCAGATATATGGATCATGTTTTCCTATCCAATCAGTAGCATTTAAT
The DNA here is from genome assembly GCA_004026805.1 of Lasiurus borealis. NCBI lineage: Eukaryota > Metazoa > Chordata > Mammalia > Chiroptera > Vespertilionidae > Lasiurus > Lasiurus borealis. The sequence continues at coordinate 56,814 of PVJN01001016.1, read as the reverse complement.
CCGTTCACATTTAAAGTTATTATTGATAGGTACTTATCTGTAGTCATTTTTAGTCTTTACCCCCACGTTCCTTCTTTGCTTCCTATTTCTTTTTATTACAGCAGACCCTTTAACATTTCTTGCATTGCTGGTCTGGGGGTAATATATTCCCTTATTCCTTTTTTTGTCTGTAAAGCTTCTGAGTTCACCTTCAATTTTGATTGAAAGCCTTGAAGCGTACAGTATTCTTGGATTCAGACCCTTCCTTTGCATGATTTTGTATATTTAATTCCATTCCCTGCTGGCCTGATGAGTTTCTGTTGAGAAGTCAGTAGCTAGTCTTATGGGGGTTCCTTTGTAGGTAACTCTGTTTCTTTCTGGCTGCTTTTAAGATTCTTACTTTGTCATTGGTGTTTGCCAATTTAATTATAATGTGCCTTGGTGTCGGTTGGTTGGGTTCATTTTGCTTGGGACTCTGTGAGCTTCTTGGATTTGTGTGGGTTTTTTCTTTCCTATATTGGGCAAATTTTCTGTCATTATGTCTTCAAAAAGTTTCTCTAATCCTTGTTCAGTTTCCACTCTTTCTGGAACCCCAATTATGTGGATGTTGTTTTGTTTCATGTTATCCCCAACTTCCCTTAGGCTCTCCTCTTGCTTTTTAACTTTTTTCTAGAAGCTGCTGTACTTGGGTATTTTTTCCCACCATGTTTTCTAGCTCACTGATGCAGTCCTCTGCTTCTTCTAGTCTACTTTTGATGCTTTCTATTGAGTTCTTTAAAGCAGTGATGTCATTTTTCATTTCTTCTTGATTATTCTGCACCTCCTCTAGGTTCTTCTGCATTTCTTCTTGCTGCTTCTTCATCTCCTCTTGGGTCTTCTTCATTTCCTCTTGGCTCTTACTCAGATTGTCTAATTTGTCTTCCATTATTTTCATCCACCTTATGATCATTTTTCTGAACTCTTTCTCTGGCAGGCTTATTTCTGCTTGTATTTCATTTACTTCCTTTTCTGGTGAAACCTGCCTTTCTGTCTTATGTGGGCTGTTTCTTTTTCTGCCCATGGTCTTTCTTCTCCGGGTGTCTGGTTATGTAGTTCTCTCTCCTACGTTGATTGAAAGGCACAAACTACAACATGACCAGGTACAGCACTCAAGGCACTGAGTAGAAATGTATTCAAGATGTTAATAATCACAAATAAGGTGACCACCAATGAAGGACAAATTAGGGATAAATAGAGAAAGAAGTAGAGGAAAATGAGGAAAAAAGAAAAGAAAGAAATGCCAAAATCAAATTGGGAGAGCGAGAGAAAAAAAAAGATAAATAAATGAACAATGAAATAAAATAAAATAAAATAAAATAAGAAAATAAGAAGGAGAAGAAGGAGAAGGAAAGAGGAAGAGAAAAAAGTTAGAGAGAAAAGAAAGTGTATAAGAGAGAAAAGGGGAACAAAATATAGATGTCAGGAGACAGTCACTAATCCCAATAAAGGCCAGCAACAGTACCTAGAGATTAATGCAAACTGCAAATAGCAAATGGTATCGAGGGAGGTGAGGGAAAAGAGAGGTAGAAAACAAAGCAAGCAAAAAGCAAAATAAAACAAGTAGGATAAACTAAAACAATCTCACAAAAAATTTTGAAAAATCGATATAATCACTTTTTAGGCAAATAGCAACAAAAGGACATAGAGAAAAAACAACTTTTTGGCTAGTGAAGAGAGGAAGAGAGAGGTTTGTGTGGACTTGTAGTAGGGGATTTGAAATTAGATATATAAATGGTGTGAAGTTTTAACCAGGTAAAGAGAAAGAATAGGGAGAATCTAAAGTTGGAAAAGGGAAAGAAAAACAAGACAACAAAGTGGGGAAAGTTAGGAGGAAAGTGTTGGCATAAAGATAGAGTTGAATTGGAGTAAAATTATGCTAAAGGAAAGATGAAAATAGAATGTAGAACTCTAATCCCGAAATAAAATAAAGAGAAAACAAAATGACACTAGTTTTTTTTCACAAAAAGGTAAAGTATTAGTAGTAATTAATAATACTAGTTTAAAACAAAAATGTAAAATCAATTGAGGCCGAAAGAAAAAAAGTCTTTTAATTAAAATATGTAAAAATGAAAAAAAAATTTAAAAAAAGAAAAAAGGGAAAAGAAAAAAAAATAGAATAGTCATTCACTTCCACTATTATTCTACTTGGCAGTCCTGTTTCCCAGTAGGGAAGGTATTGCAGTTCCCTGTGTTCCCCTGTTGGTGTTTTAATCTCTTTATTCTTTTATGGTTATGGGAGAGTCAATTTGTGTGTCATCCATGAAGTGGCAATGTTTCGGAATTGATCTCTGAGACAAAGCACAGGACCTCTCTAGGCTGTGCTCAGATCCTGCTACTATGTGGTTCTCAAAGCCAGTTTGTGAGGATTTTGCAGCCGGGACACTGTAATAACTCCCAGGCTGCCCTCTGCCCCAGAAAAAAAAACCAGTCTTTTTCCAGACCCTCCTCTGTCAACAGCTCGGAGAGTTTGCCTCCACACTTAGGGATCAAGCCCTGCCCACCTCTGCAGACCTCTCCAGAGACAGCTTTCCCACAGCCTGGTTCCCACAGTGTGCGCGTCTCTGTTAGGAGACCTCACCTTATCCTAGGCCAAATCTGACCTTTCCGTGTGCTCTGTGGATCTCTGATTCTGCCGCATGTCTGCGCCAATTGGAGAGCGGAGTTCTGAGTCCCCTGGTCCCTGGCTGCTAGATGGGTGCCCCAGTCGCAGGCTTCAGAACGCTGCAGACATCTACCTCCCTTTGCAAGATGGCGCGGTCTCCGCATTCGCGCTGGTGGCTCCGGCAGACAAAATCCCTGTGGCAGTGGGGCTACCTGGCCAGGAGAGCCCCGTCCAGGAGTCCCCCACCTTCTCCTGGAGGATAACTGACTCCCAACTTGCCAACAAACACTCTCAGCCGCTCTCTCTCCCTCTACCCAGTGACAAAGCTCCAGACGCATCTGTCTACTCCGCCACCATTTTCCTATCCTTAAATTTTTTTTTTGAATATGATTTTATTGATTTTAGAGAGCATAGGTCACACTGGCCAGAGAAACATATCTTTCTTATTATCATTCTGCCTCTGTCTTGCCTTTTTAGGATATTGGAAAGATTGGCTCAAACAGAGAGAGATTTGCTCTTAAGGACATTTCTCCAAATAGCTGCTAAAGCTTCTGGGGCCAAAATGTGTTGTTCCTTTAAACTCTCAGCTTCTCCCTTACCTCTCCCTGAGCAAGGTGTTCTCAGTATCTGGATAACATGACTAAGGGTCAGTCAGGAAGCCACAGAATGCCCTGCCCACATTGCTCTTTCCAGAGGTTTCCATGCCTGAGGTTTTGCTCTCTTTCTTCTCCCCAATACAACTGTTGACAGACAGGCAGGAGTGAGCTCCTTTTCTTTTCTTTTTTTTTAATTAAATTTTTGGGATAACATCTATAAACTAGTGGCCTGCTGCATAAAATTCCTGCATGGAAGGGGGTTGTCCCTCAGCCCGGCCTGCACCCTCTCCAATCTGGGATCCCTCGGGGGATGTCCAACTGCCAGGACTGCTGGTTCCTAACTGCTCACCTGCCTGCCTGTTTGATTGCCCCTAACCACTCTGCCTGCCAGCCTTATTGCCCCCAACTGCCCCCCGCGCCAGCCTGCTTGCCCCTAACTGTCCCCCCCATGATGGCCTGCTTGCCCCCAACTGCCCTCCCTAATGCCCTCCCCTCCTGGCCTGATTGCCCCTAACCATCTCTGTCTCATCCCTGCCACAATGGCTTTGTTTAGAGGATGTCTGAAAAATCTCCTGGTCTAATTAGCATAGTACCTTTTTATTAGTATAGAGGCCTGGTGCATGGGTGGGAGTTGGCTGGTTTATGCTGAAGGGGGTCCCATATCAAGGTGAGGGTGCCCTTGAAGGGTGGAGCCTGGGGCAGTTTGCAGACCAGCCATGCCCTCATTGGGGGTGGTGCCAGCCTGGGCGAGGGGCTGAGGGTTATTTGCAGGCTGGTCACACCTCTGGCTTTGTCTGGAAGGTTTCCAGATGGTCTCTCAGTTTAATTAACATATTACTCTTTTAATAGTATAGCTTAGTATAGATATAAAACCCTAATATGCAAATAGATTGGATGGCAGAACAACTGAACCACTGGTTACTGTGACATGCACTAGGGGGTACATGTGGAACATGGCAGGCATTGGCTGAGGTGAATGGTGGAGCAGATGAGCAGGGGCGCCAAACCAAGGCAGGGTGCAGGTTGCTGTCATCAGAGTGAGCCCCTGGTAGTTACCAAAAATTCTTTGCTCCCAAATGCTGCAGTCCCACCTGGTGCTCACACCTGCTGCCAGTGCCAGCTCTGCTCACACCCACTGCTGACACTACAGCCACCACTCAGAGCCACAGCTCATACCTATTTCCAGTGCCTGGTGGTCGTCCTGAATGCTCAGCACCATCAGCAGGTGCAAGCAACGGCCGCTGGCCCTGGGCACCTCATGGGACTTTTCCACCTCCCCCTGCTGACAGAGCTGGTCCCACTCGCATCCACTGCTGGTGCTGGTCCCAATTGCTCCAAACCATCAGCACATGGCAGTGGCGATGGTAGGACTGGGGCTGAGGGCAGAGAGGGGACTGGGGGCCACGTCAGATGGTGGCATGGAGGATGAGCTGAGACTGCGCCTCTGTGCCCACCACAGTTTCGCAACCTGCAGTTTCTTTCAAGGTGCACAAATTTGTGCACTGGCCCCCTACTTTGTTGATAACATTCTATGATTTTCAGGTGTACAGCTTTGTTATATGACATCTGTGTGCTCACCACCTGAAGTCTGGTCTCCCTTTGTTACCATGTATCTGACCGTTTAACCCTCTTCATCCTCCCTCATTCCCTTGCCCTTTGGTAACCACTATTCTGTTGCCTGTATCTATGTTTGTTTTGTTTGTCATTTGTTGTTTTATATCCTACGTATGAGTGAAATAATTTGGTTCTTGTCACTTTCTGCCTGACTTATTTCACTTAGCATAATATTCTCAAGGTCCATCCATGTTGTCTCAAATGGCAGTATTCTATCTTCTTATGGTTGATTAGTATTCCATCACAGGACACTTGAGTTGTTTCCATATCTTGGTCACCATGAATAATGCTGCAGTGAACATATGGGTGCAATCTCTTTATGAATATATATTTTTACTTTTTTTTAAGGTAGAGATACCCAGAAGAGGGTTGCTGGGTCATACTGTATTTCTATTATGGAGTTTCTGAGGAACCTCATACTGTTTTTTCATAGTGGCTACACCAATCTGCATTCCCACCAGCAGTATATGAGGGTTCCTTTTTCTCCACATCTTCTCCAATACTTGTTATTTCTAGTTTTATTGATAACTAGAGACTTGGTGCACAAATTCGTGCATGGGTGGGTTCCTCGGTGGGGTGGGGAGGAGTGGGATGCCCTTGCCAGCCCAGGATCTGACATTCATGCTCTTTTTCGGGAGCCACCTGGTGGCCACTTTTACATTGTTTCTTTCTTGCGGAGCCTCTAGGGAGGGGAAATGACTATGGTGCCTGAGGCCAACTTCCAGGAAGCTGGCAGCGCTGTCGCTGGTGTGTTGGTGCCTTGCCCATCAGTGCCTGGCCCGTTCTCTAGAGAATGGACCTGCAGGACTACTGAGGGAGTGAGTGGCTGCCACCAGGCTGCTGGGCCACAGGGACGGCTAAGTCAGCTGAGCAGCCATCCTGCTGTGGGAGCGCACTGACCATCAAGGGACAGATCCTGTGTTGAGTGTCTGACCGCTGGCAGTCAGTGTGTGTCATAGCGACCCATAATTCAGGTCATTCTGGTTGTTCAGTCTCTTACGCTTTTAGATAGATAGATAGATAGATAGATAGATAGATAGATAGATAGTCATTCTAATGATCTGCATTTTCCTTACAGCTAGTGAAGTTGAGTATCTTGTCATATATCTGGCCATGCATATGTCTTCCTTGGAGCTCCAAAGCTGTCTCTGGTACAATGGACTCAGTCGGTTTGGGGCTGTGAAGCTTCATGTTGTTATGTTTATCTGTTTGGTATATCTGAATTCTGGAGTCTTTTTTTTTTATCTTTTGTAATCAATACAAAGAAAGCTCTGATGCATCAGTCAGGTTGGGAAAAGTAAGGCTGCAGTTACAACTCTGAAACCTCAGTAACTCAAACAGCAAGTGTTTACTTCTCAGTCATACTCCCCGCATAAGAGGGTGGCTGGCCCCTTGCTGCTCATCCCTGTTGTCCTCACTAGGACCGAGACAGTGCAGAATGCAGTGGAGCCCTAGTGCAGAGAGGAGACTGAAGTTAACCTCTGAACTGAGCGTCTTTTGGGCCACACCCCCAGAATATTGGGAGCAGAGGTGCAGTCCTGCCTTCCTGGGGACAGAAGGATCTTTTTACAAGGATTTCAGAAAATCTTGGTTCCTGAAGATACAAAAATGTTCTTTACTCTTCAGAACTCAGAGAGCCCACAGGGGAGTTTGTGGTATGGAATTCCCACTGGGTGCAGCCTAGCTGACTGGTGGCAGCCACTGTGGGCCCAGGAGGGCACTGTCTTGGTTCCCTCACAGTCCAGCCACTGGAAGGGATCCTTGGAGACAGTAATCAAAGGGCTCTTAAATTCCTTCTTTTCTTCAGACACCAGATTTCATTTCCCCTCAGATGCTGCAGTCTAGAATTAGAGGGGAATTCTAGATATCTCTGGCCAGAATTTGAAATCTGATTTCCTTAATTTTTAAACTCCACAGTATTCAATGAAATCTGGGATATTTGGCAGCTCTGATGAGCAGCTCCCACAGCTCCCAGGAAGCTTGTGCTCTCAGAGGCCTCCCAAGGTTGAGAGGAAGTCTGAGGGAGAGTAACTGGGGACTCCATCTCTGCTTAGTTAGGAAGAAATATTTTTGTGTTAAAATATTTTCAGGAACAGGATGCAGCAGCTAGTAAGTTTGATGATCCTAAAATACTTAAGTGGTCAAGCTTGGGAGGCCTGGCTCTGAGGCTGCTATGTACTCCCTGTCTGCTCTGTCTGCATGGCTTTCTGGGCCTCCTCTCTCTGCACCCTAGGGTGTAAGTAGCACCAGCGATTGCTGTAAGAGGGCAGTCAGTGGAAGCCCTCACCCTCAGGACAACTGCCCTCTGTCAGTTCACATTCTTCAGAGTTGCAGTACACAATGCAGTTCAGACTATTTAAATTTGAATGTGAGGAATTAGAATTCCGTAGGATTTAGTTTTTTTCAGTTAAACTAGACACTTTTCAAATACTTGGGAGCTGGTGACCACTGTCCTGGACAGCATTATCTCAGAGGGCCTGAAGTGCGGAGGCTTGGCCCAGAACCTGCCTTTAATTCCGGCCACATAGGTTAGGCCTGGTTAGTCAGGGGTCAGAGCCTCTGGATTCCCCTAACTCTCCTGTGCAGACAGCCCTCCTGCTGTTATCACGGTGCCTTAGGTGGGGCGGATTTTCAGAAAAGGGGACCCTGGGTGGAGCAGATGTCTTCCCATATAGTTATTGTCTTGACCCAGACTTAAAATCTACTTCCTAACAGTGCTACATGCTCATTAGCAGTCTCACCATCTCCCTCCGAACACTAGTAACAGAATTCTAGATAGTAAAGTCCTCACGAGCCCTTGAATCAGCTTGCCAAGGGTAATCAAATGGGAAAACAAGTGTTAGAGGCCTTGGCCATGGCAGGAGAATGCTGCTCCTGGGCTAGCACCCTGAGGACAAGGGTTCACACGTGTAAATATCAAGCCAGCAGATGTGAAGGGCCGAGCTGCATTCTGAATATCCAGCTTTCTTTTATGACCTGTTTGGCCTCACTCAGAGCAAGGTGTTTTGTTTTCGCCCTGTTCAGTCTCATTCTGCCAGTAATGACAGGTAACCTATCACTCAGAGAGGATGCAGGAGGACCACTCTGCCAGCAGTGACAGGTAGACACTCTCATTCAGCAATTCTCATCCAATGCGAAGCCTGGCCTTCACCAGCTAGCATATTAATTAGCTGATATAAGTCAGAAAACCTAGGCTGATAGGTGTGAATACTAATATTAAGTTTATCAGCAAACTTGTGAGGATCGTCAGTTACCTTAGGGAATTTCCTTAGTAATGGCTTGCGAGTGGGTTTTAGTCTAAGAGACATAAGAAACTGAGAGTCTGTTAGGTGCCCAGATGGTTTAATTTTAAATGGGAATTGCTGCTACATTCAGGAAAAGGAAAGGTAGGAAAGGATTCTAGGAAGGTAGAGGAAGGTGGCAGTGGAAAGCGAGATGTTATCAGAGGCGAAGTGTGAGGCAAAGGAGTTGAGGGAGAAGAGCTGGGTGAGCTTAGAAGTCTCCAAGAAGAGTAGGGTGGACCCAGAGACTGGAGTGAGATGCATGGGCAAGCTGGCACTTCAGAGCAAGAACATGGGGCTAGAGATGATTGTCTCTCCTTTTTAAATTGTCTGTAGCCTCTGTTAATTTTAAGACTTTGTTTTCCAAAGGGGCCATTTCATACTCTTGGTTTCATTTGGAAATCTCAAAATAACATTCAAAATAGGCATTCCACTCAGTTTTATCAATTTAGAATTATTGTTCAATTCTGTTTTTAGAAAATTATGTTTGAGAATCTTAGATGTTCTCCAGGTGGCCACTGATTTTCTGAATCACTTTTAATCAGATCTGCTCACTTAGTTAAATATGCACATGAGAATTATGTGTGACTTTTAACCATGAATTCCACTGGTGTTCCTGGCTGAAGAAATATTTAGGTAGTTGAAATCCCATTTTCAAAGACTTTTTTTTCTAGAGCAAAAGTCCAAGACATCTTACAACAGCCTGAGCAACCTACATGTCAGACCCCAGCCAGCCTCACTCTGTACCAGTCTGATCACAGTACCAGCTGAAGGCTAAAAGCCAGTTCTGAGAACATCACCAACCTCAGAGAGTCCATCACAGGCTGAGCTGGTGCTGAGTGCCACTCCTCCAGTGCCAGGGCACAGCATTCTACTGGGCCAGAATCACTAATTTCACTGGAAATAATCTCTGTCCACAAAAAGGATCTTTAGGCCAAAGGACAACCTGTGTTGTACCCAGATTTCAAGATCCCCAAAGATCACCAGCGAGCCGAGTCCAATTTAAAAGCAAAGAGCCTTTATTCAAGCCTGGGTCTGGCTCTCAGCCTCCACCTTCGCAGCAGAGGATGCAGGAAGAGAGTGAGTTTTTAGGGAATAAAGGTTTTATAGGGGGAGGTGGGGCCTCCTCGGACAGCTGAGTTGGCTGATCCTGATTGATTGATTTAAGGGTGAGCTGGGTAACTGACACATTCTGCGGCCTTTCTCTGAAGAGGGGTCAGGCCAGAGACACAGCTACACAAGATGGAGGACCCAGTATTGTTACAGAAAATCGGAATAACCAAACGATGCTCAGAGAGTTTGGAGTTATATTTAATATGCGCGGGTCCAGAGGAAAATGTTTCTCAAATTCTGGGCCCTAACATGCAGAAATTTTCCCTATTTATATGTTTTTACCTTCTTTGTCTTCCAAATATGGAATGTTTCTGCCCCTTTGCAAGTTCTTAAAGGACCCCTGTGTGCTGAGGCCTTGAGACCTCAACCAAGACCTGGTGTCAGCACTGATAATTTTGTCCAGGGAAGGTTTAATGGCCTCTCTGAAGTGAGAATAGTCTCATTTTCCTTATTATTTAAGCAAGCAAGCATTTACAGAAGTCAATAGCAAGGTTAAATTTTCAAACAGCAGTTTTTATATAAGATGGATGCTTCATTCCCCCTTTGTTTTATGTATGAGTCAAATCATTGACTCTTGGTAATTGTCAAGAAGGGAGTTATATTTACCCTTGAGGACTATAATTTTAATTTTCTGTCTAATAAAGTTAGTAGGCCTACTTATAACATAAGGGTCCAGAATGAGGGCCAGGAGTAATCTTAGAGAGTCCAAAAAGTTTTGGACTCTCTATTTTTCCTGAACTGCTTAAGCTGGGTGTGATGAAGCCATGTTGGGATTCTGTTGACCTTGACTGCATTGGAGATGGTCCTTTACAGGTAGGAGTCAATCCTTAGGTGGCAAATTTCTGTACCCAAACAGAGTCACCAGGGTGGAAGGGATGAATCAGATCAGAAGTTGGTACAGGCGGATTGTCTCAGATGTGCTTCTGGATTGCTTCCTGGATAGACTGTAAAGTCTATAAGAACTTGAATAAAGACTGGTTATGGATTTCAGCTTTTCTAGATTGGGTAGATGAGGGTCTAGAAGAATCACTAGAATCTGTAGAGGCCCCACTGGTTTTAGGGCAGCCTCCCGGGCAGCTTCATCTGTGGCCTGGTTCCCTCTTGCTTCTATGGAGACCTCTTACCTTGTAAATAGCACTATGTACACGAGCCATTGTAAATGCGTATGCGTACCTGCTATCAGTATAAATTGTTACTGATTTTTTTTTTTATCTACCAGAGAGCCTGAAACTGGGTGACTAGAATGTTTGACATCCAATGCTCTACTGTGTTCCGGAGTAAAACCTCAACTTTATGTCCTCAGGTGGGGCAGTTAGGATTAATTACTGCCCTAGGGTTAACTTATTTGCTTTTCTGATAAGTATAACTGTGGCTGCTACCACCTGGAGGCAAGTATATCATCCAAATGCAAAGGGTTCAACTCTTTTGGACAAATAGGATACTGACCTTCTGTAAGAGCTGAGACTTTGGGTGAATACCTCTTTGGCTATGCCCCTTGTCTCACATACATAGAGATGGAAAGACTTAGTTACACCTGGTAGCACTAGTTGGCCCATCATCCTTGCTCTGCGTATGTCTGTCTAACTGCTTAATATATTACCTCAAAGATCCTGGCTCTGAATTCTTTTAGGGAAAAATGGACATTGAATTTCTTCTGTAGCTGCTTCCTCCTGAGAAGGTTCTGAGCATTCCTCAGAGCCAAGAGATCCTTGCTGTCTGTCAGAGGGACGATGAGGCCTGGGCACAGAAGGAGGTGGGTTTGTGACCTGGCAGAGACAAACTGTAACAAATAGTCTGATGGAAGGGAAAAAAAACATTTCAGTTTTAATGACCTCTTGAAATAGAATTTTTCTCCTTAAAATTACCTCTATGTTCATTAAAAGAGCCAAAGCAAGACAAATTTACCTACTGTATTTAACTTGACCTGATTATTTGCATAAATACAACAAGAATGGTAACCAGCTACCTTTGCCGGAATTTCATGATTGAATTTTGATGTGCCCCATAGGGCTAGCTGCCGTCTGGCATTGCCTGCAGTATCTGCTGAGTTAGGTGAATCCCACACTTGCAGCAACTTCACCTGGACCCACACTCTAGTTTTTTTTTCTCTTTTTCCCCACCCCCCTATAGCTCTCTCCACCGAGCTCAGTCATTTCTCCTCATAAGCACTTCACCTAACCCATCTTCAACTTAAAAATATTCATTTTTTTTTCATTCCGAACCCATTCCCACAAAGCAAAATCTACCTTTACATTTTCTCAGACCTCATTCTTCACACACATCCTGCTTTGTTTTCTTTCTGTCCCTCAAGCATTCTTGTCTCTTTCTTCCTCCAAATCTTCTCCTATCTACTAGCAGTGTCTCTCTCTCTTAGTCTAGGGCTTAGCAGACGGCCTTGGCTTCCAGTCAGTCCTGCCCTATGCAGCCCTTGGGTCTCACGTGTCTCTAGGTAATCCTTGCAGCTGTCTCTGTGCCCATACGTGTGCGTGCCTCTAGACATCTGTTCCTTTGCACTCCAGGCCCTGTATGAGTCTGGGTCCCCAGATCTTGCCCGGAACTGGGGTTCAATGCTGTAGGATAAGGGGTTCTGTGCAGTTGGGAGTTCCCATCTCCCTCTTGCCAGAGGAAACCAGCCAGGCACTTCGGTGCCCGCTTTTTCCATGTGCACATCTCCATACCTCAGCTTTTTGCAGCTCCTCCGAGTCTCCGTGAGCCCCTCTCTTTCCTTCTAGTTGTAGAATTTCCACTCAGCCAACTTTCCTGTGGTTCTGGATGATATCTGTTCTATCTTTCAGTTGTAGTCTTGAAATTGTTGAGCGAGGTAGCACTTTTGGTGTTCACCTATGCCGCCATCTTGGTTTCTCTCACCCTAGGTTTTAAGGCCCATTTCAGTAGCCCTCCTACTCATTGCAGCGCAGAGTGCTTAGGGGTTCTGCAGGGATATAGAGGCATCCTTATTGCTCTCCTTCTCTTCAGACCAACCGCCAGTGATGATAGGGAATGGGCCTGATCCTTCAGCACCAGCCATTTTCAGGGCTCCCAAGCAGGATACCAGGCTTTTCCTTGGCATTCTTATTGGCTTCAAGTCTTCAGAGTGCAGACAGGACTCTTTAAAATATGATACACCAGTCAAAGTTTCTTGTCAATAAAACCACTATTGGAAACTGATCTTATTGAATTTATGCAAAGAAATATATTACCATGATTTATTAAGCATTGCCAAATTTCAGAGGAATTATATAAGGAGAAAAATATACTGACCTGCTTTAAGATCTTCTGATTTTCCTTGTTAGTCTTTAAAATTTCACATGATCTCTGGGAGGGGTTACATGCCCTCTGAGAAAGGACTAAGGAAGCTTTATTGCTTTACAGGGTCTCATATGTCACAGGATCTCACGGGGTCTGTAATTCCTATAACAAAGGGCTGGAACTCACCACTTCCCTCTGTTCCAAATAGGCCTTCCCTAGTTTCTTAAAGTTGAGGTTTGTGCCACACCTGACATAGTTATGACCACACAGGCCTGTAGCCTGCAACTGCCTTTTAATAGAGACCAAAACCAGATGGGTATTTTTCTTGCCCATTTGGTCACTTGCCCTGTTGGCAACTGCATTCACATCTGTAAGGTTAATGTAATATTATTAACACAATGAAGTGTAATATTGGCACTGTGGCCACCTTAGGTAGCTAAATCTTCTGCTACCATATATGACACATGGTAGGGTTATACAAATATCTTAGGGAGATGACTAAGGTCTATTCTTGACCTTCTAACTAAAGCAAAATTGTCTTTGTCTTTCTGGAGTCATGTCCATGAAGACAGGCATTATCTAAGTCTATTATACAGTTTTCTGCAGGGCACTGTCGGGGCTGTAGTTCTTCTTTCTAGCCACAAACACAGCCTGTCTAGTTTCTTAAAATTTCTTCTGGCAACGGAGAAAGTTGTTTTGCTGTAACAGGCAGCTTAACCCCTACATAACTGGGCGTGGAAATTTGCCTAGAAAGCTGTAATTTATAAGTTTAACATGTGACCTTAGATCTTTCCAAACCGACAGGGTCTCTGCCATCACTCAGTCAGACCCCCTTCTTGGAGAATTTCAAGGTCCTGAAGGCTCCCCAGTCCAGGGAGAATGCCTTTCCTTTGCTCTTTGACTTTAAGCTGCCAGTCCAAAACAGCCAGAGTTGCAGTTAGAAATGGCTTTGCATATTGCAAAGCACTTCTGTGGCAGTGGCTTGGGTATTAGGCCCCTTATCTTCCCACCAGTCCCCTTTTGTGGCAGAGCAGCCACCAGGCCTCTCCCAAGGGAGTGCACTGGAAAGGGATCTCAGCCCTTCCTCTTGCCAGCAGCAACAGGTACTGATCCCTTTTAGTACATTGCATACAAGAAGCTTCCACTAGCTCTGTTTGCTGCTTTTACAGATCTTGGTCTCGCTGCTCTATTCCTGGGGCTGCCAGAAGACCAGTAGCAGTCACTGGCCTCTAGTTTAACTGTTGTAGCCAGCAAGCCAAAGGCCTAAGTCTTATATTGCTTATGTAAAATGCTCATTATACACTGGGCAGCAGTGGGGCAGCTCTAGTATCAGGTATATATCTGCTGTCCCCCACTTTTTTTTCTTGCTGCGGCTTCTTCCAGGGTCACTGTAGGCAGCTCAGGCATCTAGCCCCACTTCTTTCATTTGGCTCTTGGGGGCTGAGTCTGCCTAGCTACCAGTTTTAAATCACCAGGGCAGCTAAATTAATTATGCTTGCAGAAAACTTGCAATCTTGAATCTAGTGAAGTTCTGATAAGACACCTGGACCAGACCTCTATGCCAGCAAAAATCAACAAAAATCTATCTCTTGCTGCTTCATGATTAACTACCAATATCCTCCCTCCTGTCTTTTCTGCATTAACCATTTACTCTGTCCTGAAATAAGGCAAATGATCTGAGATCCAGTATATTTAGGCTTTTTACACTTAAGGATACTTCTCTCTTTCTGTAACCATTGTTTTCCCTCATAGATTTTTCCTGTTTATTTTAAGCCCCTAGAGTATCTTAAACCTTCCTTCTTTACTACTTTATTTCTCTGACCATTCCCATTCCCTAGTCTAGTTGCTTGTCTTCCTTTCCTATTGTGAATCAGAGAGAGACATTTTCTACAGAGGGGAGAAATAGAAACAGTGGGAGTTTCTATTACTGCAGTAGTGCTCCCTTTGAAGCCTAAGGTCCAACCTGTGGAGAAAAATGACTCTTAGCCTGGAAAGACAAGAGTGTGTAGAGAGATTTCTTGAGAACTGAAAGCCTGGATGGCCTCCTGAAGGAAAAGATCTTTAATCCAGTTACAGATGCTAAAATAAAATAAACACATTAATAATAACTCCAGCCCCAGTTCAGCCTTAGATGGCTCAGGGCCTGTAAATCTCTCTGCCCTGCAGAGCTGTAAGCCCTGTCCCTGGAAGTCTCAAACCACCAAAAGAGTTAAGAAAGCCATAAATAAAAATTCTTTGTTCTTTGAAATGTCACAAGTTTATGCCTAGGACTTTAAAATTTAATATAGCAAATTCACAAATCAGAACAAACTGAAACCATTACTTAGACAAAATTAGAGAGGAATTTTTATTAGCTAAATGGGCTGATTCCCTCTCTGACAGAGAATAAAAACTCAGAAAAAGAATTCCAGCAGCTGCTAAAGACTTTTGCACTCTGTCACAGCAGATCCACCCCATCCTTAAACAAATTAAACAATAGATAACAAATACTCTCCTGTGTACAGCCAGAAGGCACAAAGTAGCTTCTGCCTCACACAGACCAGTTAATAAACAGATAATTATTCCAAGACAGACAAACATCCATACTCACACTCTCTCAGTAGACTAGCCCAGATTGGAACTGAGCAGATAATGCCCAACTCCCCAAATGGGCATGGGAGCACTCCCGGCACCCAAGCCCAGACCAAAATTCTCAACCAACATCTTGGTGAGAATTTACCGGCAGAGTTAAGACTGCATCCAGTCCCCCTTCTTGGTAGCAAAGTGGCCAGTCTTCCACAGAAACAAACAGCAGAGTGAATTTATAATTCCTTAATCGAATCAGAATTCACTCACCTCTAGAGTCCGACTTTTATATACTAGCTAGTCCAAGTTTTCACTTCTACCAGATATTCACCCAGTTTAAACAGTCTACCCTGACACCTGATTCCTGATTAATTTACCTAAGGAAGCTACAGCTTCCGAGGAGGTGATCAAGCTCCCCCTTCCATTCATTGGAGTGGGCCAAACTGACGGAGCCCCTATCATACAGATTCTGTTGACAGGTCCAGAAATGTCCGTCCACTCTCTCCAGATGCCAGCCGGGTCTTAGGCTGAGGTCCGGGAGGGCCTGGAATCCCCCAGTTCAATTCTGCTAAATCAGCAGAGTGGTACCTCCCAGAGGCCTATCTGGCTCTCCTGGGCCCCTAACCCAGTCCACTCACCAGAGGCTAAAAAGCCAAGTATGGGTTGGTTTTCCCAGAATCTCAGGGAACCAAAAATGTTACAGAAAATCAGAATAACCAAACCATGCTAGAAGAGTTAGGAGTTACATTTAATACGCGTGAGTCCAGAGGAAAATGTTTCTCAAATTCTGGGCCCCAACATGCAGAAATTTTCCCTATTTATATGTTTTTACCTTCTTTGTTTTCCAAATATGGAATGTTTCTGCCCCTTTGCAAGTTCTTAAAGGGCCCCTATGTGCTGAGGCCTTGAGACCTCAACCAAAGACTTGGACTGGTGCAAGCACTGATAATTTTGTCCAGGGAAGTGAGAATAGTCTCATTTTCCTTATTATTTAAGCAAGCAAGCATTTACAGGGGCCAATAGCAAGGTTAAAATTTCAAACAGCAATTTTTATATAAGATGGATGCTTCAGTATGAAATGGAGTCAGTCCTGCTCTGTCCTTTCAACTGCTCACTATAACTTTTTAAAGTTTCATTTCAGACCATCCTTTGTGGTTACTTTAGGTCTTTGAATTTGCAAGACTGCCATGCAGGCCTTCCCTGAGCTTGTCAGGTTAGTATGTGGCTCCTTTCATCATCCACAGCTTCAAAATGCAGAAATGGAAGTTCACTTCCAGGAGGAGACTCACCCTAAGCTCCTGAATGGGAGAGAAGCTGTGAGCCAGAGCGGCTCTGGTGAGTCCTGCACCAGGCTGCTCACCTACTCTGAAGCTATCAGGTATTTTTTCTCTTCAATCTGCTGAACCCCCAAAATGTCCATTGAAAAATAATATTGACTAAGTGCTTCCTCGCCAAAAATAAAAAAGAGATTAATTCAGGGAAAAGAAATGATTGCAACCCATTCGTGCAGACATGGCAAGTCTGGTACCCACTATGGCCTTATACCTGTGTGAGGGGTATTTATAGAAGGGAAAAGGAAGTTGAGGGAGGAGGAAGTTAAAACCATAGAGCTGATACTGAATTTTTGTACTGGAACCTGGATTCTTTGTCCGCCAGAATCTAAGAATGAATCCACGGACAGAAAGTGGTATAGCAAAGGTGGAGATTTATTGAAAAACAAGTACAGACTCCCACATGGGGAGAGGGAAGAGCCTCACAGAATGGACTTCCACGTGGGGAGGAGGTAAGGGTCTGTCCCAGAATTTATCTAAGGACGCAAGCACAGGTGACCAAGAGTATCCTCTGCCAATAGAATGGACTTATACGGATGACTCAAGGCACTTATTAAATATTGGCCGAGCATAAATTACACAGGAGACAGACAGGCAATGCATGAATCACATGCGATTTATTTACCAGAGTCCTGGTGGTTTCCAGACTTGGCAGGCCACCCGGGGTCTGCGCTGACAGACACACACACTGGACATTGGTCGTTGCAGCTACTGCTCGGCATCTTGTAGAGGCTTGTGGCTCAGGTTCGGACCCAGTGTCCACGGCAGAGCGCAGAATTCAGGCAGGATGCAGGAAGGGGAGGGGAGAGCGACCGTCTGTGGAGGAGCAGACAAGGGGCTCTAATCTCCTTCGGAGCTTGTCCTCTTTTATGTGCTCTAGCAGACATCTTCAGTGTGTCTTCAGTGTGTCTTATCAGCGGGTGCCAGGTGTCCTGCTATCTGGTCTTTACATGTGGGGTACAAACTTTTTTTCTCTTTTAAGGGCGCTCACACTTCATTCCACTTTCTAATATGTCACACCCAATTTCTTATTTTATATTTGTATTCTATCCTTATTATTATTACTATAACAGGGGAAAGGAGGGTGTCCCTCAGCCCAGCCTGCACCCCTCTTCAATCTGGGATCCCTCAGAGATTGGTCCTAAACTGGCAGTTGGACATATCTCTCACAATCCAGGACTGCTGACTCCTAACCACTTGCCTGCCTGCCTGCCTGATTGTCCCTAACTGTTTTTGCCTGTCAGCTTGATTACCCCCAAACTGCTCTTCTGCCAGCCCGATGGCCCTCCCCTGCCGACCTAGTTATTCTCAACTGCCCTCCCCTGCCAGCCCGATCTTGCCCCCAACTGACCTCCCCTGCCAGCCTGATCTCACCCCAACTGCTCTCCCCTGCCAGCCTGGTTGCCCCCAACTGTCCTCCCTGCAAGCCTGGTCTCCCTCCACCAACTACCCTCCACTGCTGGCCTGCTCTTGCCCTCAGCTACCCTTCCCTGCTGGCCTGATTGCCCCTAACTGCCTCTGCCTGATCACCCCTAATTGCCCTCCCTGCCAGCCTGATCTTACCCGCAACTGCCCTCCTCTGCCAGCCAATTTGGTTCTGATTGGTTGGTTTCTATGCCAGTTAGCACCAAAAGCTCCACCTCCTAGGCAGCTATTGGCTCCTTACACTTCAACACTTCACTCAAATTTGGTTCTGATTGGTTGGTTTCTATGCCAGTCAGCATCTCTGGGCCTATCAACAGGGCCTGATCAGAAAGATGGAGCTGATCAACCCCACCCCCACTGGAGAGCTGGAGATAAATGGAGACACGGCTGCTGGCCAGGCGTGGAGTGAAAGAGAAGCAAGTGCTGATCAACAGCTGCCACAGAGACAACAGATCAGACCCTGCTTCTCTCTTCAGGCCTCTCTCTGGGCCTGATTCGCAGCCCCCTCAGCAGTCAGTGCTGGGTCACCACAGCAATACAGTGCTAACTGCAGGACTGACTTCTGGTTGGTTGAGCCTCCAGTCATTGTGGATATGACAGATCCAAGGTTTTTATATATTAGGATATCCATCACTATAGTATTATACAGTGTAGTTTCACTGCCCTAAAAATCCTCTGTGCTGTCGATTCATCCTGTTTCCATTGTTTTGTCTTTTTCAGAGTTACATAAAATTGGAATTCTACAGTATGCAGCTTTTCGAATTTACTTCCTTTACTTAGTGTTTGCGTGTGTGCAAGGTCGCTTCATGTCTTTTCTTGGCTTCATAGCTCATTTGTTTTCACTGCTGAATAACATTCCATTTTGTGGACATGTATCTATCCATCGCCTGCTGAAGGACACCTTGCTTGCCTCCCAAGATTTGGCAAGTATGAGTAAAGCTGCCATGAACATCCATGTTCGTCTTTTGTGTGGACTTGGGTTTTCATTTTCCATAGTTATTCTGGGGCTTCATGAGGCCACAGCCAGGCCGCCTAGTTGGCTGCTCTGCAGTGGCAGATCTGGTTTACCAGCTGATGGGGGTTTCATGTCGACTCCTACTCAGGTCAGCATTATTGACTCCATAGATGTGGGAAGTTAATTCCAGGAGAGAAGAGGCAGAGGGAAGAGAGCCCCAAATCTCTCTCATGAATTAGACATCCATGAGGAAATGCTTGCCCCAGTCCTTGGAGGACCCCTTCCTTATCTTCCCCAGCTCGCTAGGTCAGAGGGAAGGGTGTCATGTGGCTCTGGTAAGTGTTCCAGGTCACAGTGAGGCCTCAGTTCTGGCCCAGTTTTCTGCAGGGCATTTTGACTCCTCTGTGCTGGTGTTCCTTCTAAGATGCAGGGTCCTCAGAAAGTACTCCAGTTTCTGTGAATTGCTGGCCCTGGGAAAAGAGAACTGCCTCATGTTTAAGTGACTTCCAGTGCATATTAGTCACAGTTTAAGATAAGTAGAAAGCCTGCTCTTTGAGCAGAAACATTTCATCAAATGTAACTCTTCTTGCTGTCCTGCTGCTCACTGGAGGATGTGTCCTAGAACATGGGAACAGCTCTCTCTCTGGGCTTGGATTTCTAATGGAGGCTAATAACTGAAGCCTGGGTCAGTAGGAAAGATGGGAATAGTCAGCTGCATTTCAATAGGCTTGAGAACTAAGGGACTTTGGGCAGCTTTGCCACCTTTATTGACCAGAGCCACAATGAGGATGAGGATCTTTGAACAGAAGCAGTTATCAACAGGTAGAAAGGAAGACAGCTGCTAATGATCCTCCCAGTCCTATTCACTAAGTCAAGAGGAGTCTGAATTTTTGTATGCTAAAAAAACTGCCTTTTAGGAGAAAATCACTGTAATTATGCTGAGGGTGCAAATTGAAACCCTTGTCAAATTGCAGGGTAAGCAATACATAAATGTGTGGTGAGTGCCAAGACTGTAAAGTTTGCCAGCAGACAGTCAATTTGAAATTGGAAGCTCAGCCCCAGATGTTTGGCACTTTTTTATGAGGCTTCCTCCTAGTGTGACTGCTGCATATCTCCTGGATGCAAAAACCCCATCTCCAAATGCCTGGCAAACTTCTACTCAGCTTTCGAAACCTAAAATGGCATCTGCTCTGTGAAGCTGTTTTTGACTCTTCAGGCTGTTTAACCATTTGTCTGTCTACCCCTCCATCAAGGCTTCCTCATGGTGCTGTCTCCTAAATACACTGGCCATGCTGTCTGTTCTCTCTCCTGGGAATTGATGTGGCCTAGAATGCATGCAGCTGTTAGACCATGAGCATAGCAGGTGCTCCCAATGAAGGTGACTTCTTTCTGCAGTTCCCTTGACCATTATTGGTCATGCTTGCTGCACCTGCTATCCCTATAGGTTGGTCCTTGTTGGGAGGGGAGTGCATGAGAACCAAGAGCAGAAGTCAAACAGGTGATAAGGACTAGGGCAGGGATTTGAAACCTATGACTATGCCTAAGACTTCTTCTATGGAGTCGATCTGTCTCATATTTGCTCTACTTTTTTTCCCTCTGCCTCCTATTTTCCCCAGCATTATTGTCTTTCCCAAAGAAACCTGCCATGATGTAGTTGAAATAGAACAGTTTTAGTTTTGTCATCTTTGCCTCCAGCAGTTTTTCAGGCTTAATTTGCTCCAAGACCTACTTGTTCATCTTTTTGGTAATACTGATATCTGTAGAGCTCTCTTCTTTCTTTCTTCCTTTCTTCCTTTCTTTCTTCCTTCCTTCCTTCCTTCCTTCCTTCCTTCCTTCCTTCCTTCCTTCCTTCCTTTCTTTCTTTCTTTCTTTCTTTCTTTCTTTAATATATTTTATTGATTTTTTTTACAGAGAGGAAGGGAAAAGGATAGAGAGCTAGAAACATCAATGAGAGAGAGACATCAATCAACTGCCTCCTGCACGCCCCCAAAGGGATGCGCCCACAACCAAGGCATATGCCCTTGACCAGAATCGAACCTGGGACCTTTCAGTCCACAGCAATGCTTTATCCACTGAGCTAAACCAGTTTCTGCTAGAGCTCTCTTTCAACACTATATTTGTAATGAATCTACAGTAGCTGAGCAAGATCGTTGAGGGTAAGAGACTGTGGATGTCTCTTAATCTCAGGGTCACCAGGAGTTAGAGCTAACGCAATAGCACATGACAATAACAAAATGGCAACAAATAAGTGATGCTACAAGCAAATCAGCAGTGTCATGCAAATCAGTTTCTTTCTGGAGGAGAAGCAGCTCTTTAGGCACAGTGCTCTGAATGGGATGGCCAATGACCATAGACTTTGGTGCCAGACCCAGAATCAGATCCCTGCCCTATCCCTTATCATCTGTATGATCCTATATAATTTTCTTGGTATTTTTGAACCACAAACCCTTGACCTGTAAAAAAAAGATAATATAACTTACATTGCAGTTTTTTTTTTGTAAATGATTAGAATGAATGTATGTAAAGCATCTAAAACTGTTTCACAGGACCTCAAAAAATGACTGCTACTAATGATTAGTAATGTATATAATGATTATTACTGGTAAGTGTAACAAACAAGAAATAGTACTCATGGATGACAGACACATGAACACACAAGATATTAAGGTGAATGAACATATCTCTGGAGCTCTGTGCTCTTTGTACGCTTTGAGATGTGCAGTAATGGGACTCAAAGCTTATGTCCTTACATTCATTTTTAATGGACTTCCCTCATCAAAATGCCATTTCATTACTGCTTTGGCACCTAATTTAAATTGGAATAGCTAATGTGGCATGTGACTGTCTCTTTCTCACTTCAGGACGTCCATTAATGCAAAGCTAGCCTAGGTTAGAAGCATTTGAAGTGAAAATTAATTGAATCGTGGTAGATAGTTGTAGAATTTTGATTTTCTGCTTATGGTATTTTAAAAATTAGATTATGCTTTGTTTTCATTGAACAAAAGGAGGTAAATGGTGGTGATGTTTTTATTAAAGTAGAAGTTTTCACTTTTCAATGACTAGACAGGTTATAGAAGATGAGACTAATCACTAAAGTGATTAAATTTTGCCAAAGCCGATTTAGGAGTCTTATCTAGATAAACCTTCTTGTAGTGGAATAAAATGGTAAATGTGAAGAACATGCAGCAGATGTCAACCCATTCACTTGCCAGGCAACTTGAGGAAAGACCAGTTTCTAAAGAGAAGAGATCCACTTCCAAATACATTACGAATGCTAGATGTCAGCATCAAAGATTGGCCCAGAAAATTCCGAAATTCTAACCAAAATATAAAGGGTTACCACTGCATGCCTGAAGTCCTGGTGTGGGGAGGACTTCAGGACTTCTTTAAGGTGAAGGTCTGAGCTTTGAAGATCATCAGTCTGATAATTCAGTATCAAAACAAACACTACATTTCAAGGAGAAGATGGCTTAAAAAACCACCAAGACAATTGAAAGACACATCAAGAAAGGAGAAAAGAGGGGAGGTCAGGGATGAAGGACAGAGAGGAAAAAGAAAGAGAAGGAGAAAAGGTGAAGGAGAGAAAGACAGACAAATAGAATGCCTGGCATGCCTTCTGAAGGCCTGGAACCCCAAATCATCTCCATCCCTTCTCTTTTTTTCAGTAGAACTTCATACATTTTGCATTTCCTTTTCAGGTTTAGCTAAGTTCAGACCCTCCTCTGTAAACCCACAGTGCCTGATGGCAGCCAGGTCAGGCAGAGGATAAGTTAAACCTGTGAAGTGATTCCCAAGGGCAACCTTGACAGTTGAAAAGTATGGTAGGAGCTCCAGGTATGAAGCTAAGAAGTGTAAGCACTCCTTGCCTCAAAGGTGAGCTTAAGTCACCAATAAAAGTCTGTCTTAGGAAGCCTGGATCTTTAAATAAGGCTGTAAGTGATGCACAAATGGGGTCTGTGCTGTATAGGAGGATGTACTAGCTTTCAGAGCTACTGAAAAAATTAATTGACTAAAGGACTAAATCTATAGTAGATGCCAGTCAAATGTGAAAGGATGTCTAAAGCAGAAAAAATCTTTTAAAAAGGACTCATGAACTGAGGACAAAGAGTATTCATGTAAGTGATTTCTAATTCATTAAGTTAATGCTTTGGCTTTTCAGCAGATGAGAACATTCAAATGAGGCCCCTCTCCCACTTGGAAGTCAGCTTCTGGTGTCTGTGGGTCTCACCACACTAGGACATAGGCAGACAGTTTTACTGTTGTCAGTTAGAGTCGAATGCACAGTCTCATGTCAAGATGAGGCCAGGATTGGCTTTTCCCTGGGTAGGTTGGAATTGAATGAGAATAGGTAGATATCACATATCAAGTGTTATGTGAGCATAGTGGTTAAGCTGTGATACAAA
The DNA here is from genome assembly GCA_004026805.1 of Lasiurus borealis. Lineage (NCBI taxonomy): Eukaryota > Metazoa > Chordata > Mammalia > Chiroptera > Vespertilionidae > Lasiurus > Lasiurus borealis. Next base: position 33,662 of record PVJN01001016.1, on the reverse strand, counting down.
GGTATTCTCCTGTACTGCATCAGTGTCCTCATCCTATTCCCAAGGTTGCTGCATTAAACAATACAGCAGACATAGGGAGGAACTGCAGATATTTTGCTACTTTGGCTTTTGCTAGCTGTGATGGGACTCTCACCTTCTACTCCAGAGTAATAGGATTTTGGCTGGTGATGCAGATTGGCAAAGAATTCACAACTCTAAAACGAGATAGATGCTGAGAGAAAATTTATTTTTACTTTCCTCAAGGGAAAGGGCCAGTGCATTGCTAATCATTACAAGAGTGAGTAATAAACAGTGGCCTGCTCTTTTAAAGGTTAATGGCTGCTGTTGCTAGGTGACCAGGAAAGGAGGAGGATTTGGGGCTCAGAGCTGGCAGATGGCCTAGGGAGGTGTCGTATCAGTATTTTTCTCAAGCCTGTGAAACATGCTTAGAGCAAAAGTGATGAAGGGTTCAAAGAGGCTTATTTGAAGAGATTGGGAAAGGGGACTTTCTACTACTAGTAACTAGAGACTTCTTGGTGCAAACTATCCCGAGTTGTAAAAATAGCAGGGAGGTGGGGTATGCAAGAATGTAGTCTTGTGCCCAGCCAGCATGGTTCAGTGGTTGAGCATCTACCTATGAACCAGGAGGTCAGAGGTTCGATTCTTGGTCAGGGCACATATTCAGTTGTGGGCTTGATCTCCAGTGGAGGCAGCCGATCCATGATTCTCTCTCATCATTGATGTTTCTTTCTCTCTCTTTCCCTCTCCATTTCTCTCTGAAATCAATAATATATGAATATAGCCTTGAAAATAACATTTCTTGCAGTTTGAACAGGGGTGCTGTTTGAACCAGAGGAGCCAACAATAACAATCTTGAGGTATAATTACCAGATGCTTCTCATAGATTGTGGAAGACTACAGCAAGGAAAAAGGAAGGCCTTTCTTCTGTTCTTATCCAGAGGACAATGCAAAGGAAGGAAAGGGGAAGTGTGTACTTGTGATATGGGGAAAAGAGCCAGGGCTTTAGGACCCTCTGGCTCAGCAGGTTTTGGTCTGGAGGTCCTCAGGTGTTCCACAAGGGCTGGCACAAAGGCAAGTAGTTGTAAAACAGGTAACACAAAGAAAGCTGCAGTGAAGAAGAGACCTGGAAGACTCTAGCTATAGGCTCTGCATTCTCTTCATGAATGGGGCTTATGTGAATAAGAAATCACAAATGAACACAGAAACACAAATATACATGCCATTCTAAAAAATGTTCAGTGAGATTTAAAATAAGCAACCCAAGTGCATTCTCTGCTAGCAATTTTTAATCCCCACCTTGCCCTGCCTCTCTCTCAGGAAGAATATTCTAATGGTGGTGGGTGGGACCCACTATTTGAGTCCTTGGCATGGCCTCCTCTGATTGTGCTTCTGCACTAGAGCAATGGCTCCTGGACACTGTGGGTCATCATTCCAAAAAGTAATCCCAATCCCAGTAACAGCCACTCCCTGTCTCCTGTTCCCCCAGCCCTAAAAACCACTACTCTGCTTTCTGTGTCTATGGATTTGTCTATTCCCAACATTTCATGTTAACAGAGTTAGCTAATGTGTGATCAGCTTTCTCAGATTTCTTTTGTTCAGTATAATGTTTCCAGAGTTTATTTTGGTTGTCAGGTTATGAGCATTTCACTGTCTTATGACTGAGCAAAAATGCATTGTGTAGATGAACAACATTTGTTTATCCATTCATCTCTTGATGGACATTTGGGTTGTTTTCACACTTTGACAACTATGGATAGTCTTGCTACGAATATTCATGCACAAACTGTGTGTGGACTATGTTTCCATCCATCTAGGAGTGGAATTGCTGGATCTATTTTACATTCCCATCAGCAAAGCATAAGGGTTCCAGTTTGTGCAGATTGTTGCAGACATTTACTATTGCCTGACTTAAAAACAAATTATTGCTGAAAGGATTACATATGTCCCCTTTTCCCTTCATTGACCACTTTTGTTTCAACATCTCCGGATCTATTTTGTTTATTACTTAATTTTGTTCATTAGATTCCATATGTGAATAAGATCATGTGATACTTGTCTTTCTCTGACTGGCTTATTTCACTTACCATAATACTCTCCAGATCCCTCCATGCTGCCTCAAAAAGGTAAGAAATCCTTCTATTTTTCTGCTGCATAGTAACCCATGGTATAAATGTACCACATCCTTTTCATCCACTTATCTACTGATGAGCACTTGGGCTATTTCCAGATCTTAGCTATTGTAAATTGTGCTGCTATGAACATAGGGGTACACACATTCTTTCTGATTGGTATTTCATATTTCTTATGATATATTCCTAGAAGTGGGATCACTAGGACAAATGGAAGTTCCATATTTAATTTTTTGAGGAAATGCCATACTGTTTTCCATAGTGGTTGCATCAGTCTGCATTCCCACCAGCAGTGTACTAGGGTTCCCTTTTCTCCACATCCTCAAGAGCACTTGTCATTTGTTGATGATAGCTATTCTGACGGCTGTGAGTTTATACCTCATGTTGTTTTAATTTTCATCTCTCTGATGATCAGTGACTGAGCATATTTTCATATATCTCTTGGTCATCTGTATGTCCACTTTCAAGAAGTGTCTCTTTATGTCCTTTGGCCATTTTTTAATTGGATTGTTTGTTTTCCTTTCGTTAGTTATATGAGTTTCTTATATATTTTAGATATTAACCTTTTATCAAATGTATCATTGCCAAATATGTTCTCCTATACAGTGACCTCCTTTTTCATTTTGTTATTTATTTTGCTGTACAGAAGATTTTTATGTTGATGTAGTCCCATTTGTTTATTTTCTTCTTAGTTTTCTTTGCCCTAGGATATGTATCTGCAAACATATTGCTATGAGAGATGTCTGAGATTTTGCTGCCTATGGTTTCTTCTAGGATTTTTATAGTTTCATGACTTACGTTTAAGTCTTTTATCTATTTTGAGTTTATTTTTGTGCAATATATAAGTTGGTGGTCCTACACATTTTTCTGTTTGTATCTTCATTTTCCCAACACCATTTATTGAAGACATTTTCTTGACTCCATTGTATGTTCTTGCCTCATTTGTCAAATATTAGTTGAGTGGATTGACTTAGGTTGATTTCTGGGGGTCTCTGTTCTGTCCCATTGCTCTAGCAGTACCAGGCTGTTTTGATTTCAGTGGCTTTGTAGAATAACTTGATATATGGTATTGTGATCCCTCCAACTTTGTTTTTCTTTCTCAAAATTGCTGTGGCTATTCGGGGTCTTTTTAGGCTCCATATAAATTTTTGGAGTATTTCCTCTACCGCTGTGAAGTATGTTGTTTGGTATTCTAATAGGGATTACATTGAATGTAGATTGCTTTTGGTAATATGGACATTTTAATGATGCTGATTCTACCAATCCAAAATATGTTGTCCCACTCGTTTATATCTTCCTTTATTTCCTTTTGCAGCATCCTGTAGTTTTCCAAGTATAAGTCTTTTATCTCCTTGGTTAAGTTTATTCCTAAGTATTTTAATTTTTTTTTTGTTATAATGGTAAATGAGATTATTTGTTTAGTTTCTCTTTCTGAAATTTCATTATTGGTGTAAAAGAAGCCATTGATTTTTGGGGTGTTAATTTTGTATCCTGCTACATTGCCAAATTCATTTATTAAATCTAGTAATTTTTGGTAGACTCTATGGTTTCCTATGTACAATGTCATTGTATCTGCAAATAATGAAAGTTTTACTTCCTCCTTTCCAATTTGGACACCTTTCGTTTATCTTTTTGTCTGATTTCTGTGGCTAGAACTTTCAGTACTATCTATAATAATAAAAGCATAATATGCTAATTAGACTGGACAGCCAATGAAGCCATAGCTGTGAGGGCCAAGCCTCTTGCAAGAATTTCATGCAGCAAGCCTCTATTGTTGAATAATAGTAGTGAAAGCAGACGCATCCCTATCTTGTTTATGTTCTTAGGGGAAATGGTTTTAGGTTTTGCCCATTAAGTATGATATTCACTGTAGGTTTGCCATTTATGGCCTTTATTATGTCAAGGTAAGATCCCTCTATTCCCACTTTGTTGAGAGTTTTTTGTGTTTTTTTTTTTTTTTTTATCAAAAATGGGTGTTGGATTTTGTTGAATACTTTTTCTTGATCTAATGATATGACTATGTGGTTTTTGTCTTCCATTTTGTTGATGTGATGTATCATATTTATTAATTTGTGGATATTATACCAGCCTTGCATCCCTGGAATAAATTCCACTTTGTCATGGTGTATGATCTTTGTAATATATTGCTGGATCCAATTTGCTAATATTTTGTTGGTGATTTTAGCATCTGTGTTCATCATAGATACTGGTCTATAATTCTCTTTCTTTGTAGTGCCTTCTTCTTGTTCAAATTTTATCCATTATTCTGAACTCTATATAAGATAAATTTAATTAGGATAATGCTACCTTCATAAAAAGAGCTTGGAATTATTCCTTCCTCTTAGATTTTTTTATTGGATTTATCTTTTGATTGGACTTAATCCATTTACATTTAAGGTTATTATTAACTAGAGGCTTGGTGCACAAAACTAGTGCACTCAGGAGGTGGGGGGCCCTCAGCCTGGCCTTTGCCCTCTCACAGTCTGGGAGCCTTTGTATAATGTCTGAGTGATGACTTAGGCCTTCTTCCCCAGGGGAGCGGGCCTAAGCCATCATTCGGACATCCTTAGTGCTGCTGCACTCACCAGCTATGAACCCAGCCCTGTGGGAGTACACTGACCACCAGGGGGCATCTCCTGCATTGAGTGTCTGCCCCCTGGTGGTCAGTATGCGTCACAGCAATCAGTCATTCAACTATCGGCTCTCCAACATCCCCTGAGGGGTCCTGGCTCGTGAGATGGTGCAAGCCAGTCCAAGGGAACCCACTGGTGAGTGTTCAGGGCCAGGAAAGGATGCTGGAGGTTGGCCAGCTGGAGAGGGACTGTGGAAGGGCTCCAGGGCATGTCTGGTCCACCTTGCTCAGCCCCGATCAGCCAAACCTCAGCAGCAAGCTAACCTATCAGTTGGAGTGTCTGCCCCCTGGTGGTCAGTGCATGTCATAGTGAGCAGTTGAGTGACCTTAGCATATCATTAGCATATTACGTTTTGATTGGTTCAATGGCTAACAGGACAACCAGACACATCAGGGGCTTTTATTATATAGGATAGATACTTGTTTTAATTCTGAATACCTAGGGATTTGTCCATTTCTTTCTCTATTTCTTCTTTAGCATTTCTTGTAATGCTGGCTTGGTGGTTTTTGCCTGGGGAAAGACAGTTGACCCACTCTATTGGAAAACTCCTTTAGACGTTTTTTTGGTCTGGGAAGCTCTTTATTTCACCATCTATTTTGAATGGTAGCCTTGCTGGATATAGTATTCTTGGTTTCAGATCCTTGCTTTACATTACATTAAGTACTTCATGCCATTACCTTCTGGCATGTAGAGTTTCTAATGAGAAATCATCTGACAGCTTTATGGGAGCCCCTTTGTAGGTAACTAATTGCTTGTCTTTTTCTGCCTTTAAGAATCTCTTTTTGTCTTTAATTTTTGGCATTTCTTTTTTAAAATATATTTTTATTGATTTTTTTTATAGAGAGGAAAGGAAAGGGATAGAGTTAGAAACATCAATGAGAGAAAAACATTGATCAAATGCCCCCTGCACACCCCTACTGGGGACATGCCTGCAACTAAGATACATGCTCTTGACTGGAATCAAACCTGAGATCCTACAGTTCACAGGCAGATGCTCTATCCACTGAGCCAAACCAGTTAAGGCTAATTTTTGGCATTTCAATTGTGATGTGTCTGGCATATCTAGGTCTTTTTGCTTAGGACTCTCTGTGCCTCCTGAACTTGTGTGACTTTTTTCTTCACCAGGTTAGAAGAAGGGAAGATTTCTGCCATTATTTCTTCAAATACATTCTCTATCCATTGCTCTCTTTTTTTCCCTTCTGGCATATTTATTATGTGAATATTGTTACATTTCATGTTGTTCCACAACTCCCATAAGCTGTCCTTCTATTTTTTAATTGTTTCTTCTTTTTTGTTCTCAGATTGAGTCATTTTTTTCTACCCTATCTTCTAATTCACTTATCCAATCCTCAGCTTCTCCTAATCTGCTGTGTATTCCTTCAAATGTGTTCTTTATTAGTGCTATGTCATTCTTTATTTCTGAATGTGTTATTTTTAATATTGTATCTTTTTTCATGCCGTTGAGCATCTTTACTATCATTATTCCAAACTCTATACAAGATAAATTTCCTATCTCCATTTCATTTATCTCTTTTTCTGGAGAATTCTCTTACTCTTTGTTTGGGGGTCTTTTTCTGTCTCCTCATTTAGGGTTTGTGACTATGTACTAGGTAGGTCTGCAGAGCAGTGTCAAATGCACCTTTTGACTAATTAGATCAGGCAAAGACCAAAACCTCCAGAGACTCACCTCTGCCTACAGGCTGATTATATTCAGTCTTGAGTAGCCCTCAGGCAATTGTCCACAGATGTGGTGAGTATTTTTTTCAACAGAGTGAGGCAGTTGCTTTTGCCTGGAGGTAATTGTTATTCTCAGTCTCCCAATGTGCCTCAGAAACTCCACACTGTGGGGCAAGGTGGAGTTTCCAATAGGGTGGGTCAACTATCTTTCCCTCAGGCAAAAACCACCTGGATAGCAAAGGTCTGCCTGAGAAAAATAAGCTCTGCAGCATGAAGGTATGACTCAGCATAGGAAACTGGTGTGCCTGCCTTCTGAGCTCTAACTCCAGAGCCTCCAAGCCTGGCTTTTGCTTACAACTCCAGTCCACTCGGCCCTCCCTCTGCTGGAGCACAAGGTGAGTGTCTGCACACAACATTTTGTGCATTGGCCCTTTAAGAGGGTGCCTGCATTTTCAGCCATCTCTCCCTGGCAGACAGCAACCCTGCCACATTTCACAGCCAGATGTTATGTGGGCACTTTTCTCGATTCTGGTGCTCTCTGCTCGTGAATGCAGCTTGGGGATTAGATGCCAGAGTTTTCCTTGGCAACCCTCCACAGCTGAGATATCTCTCCAAAACTTCAGCTGCTGTCTATGAGTTCCTGGCCAGCCCTTTCTCGCTTCTGCCCTTCCTACCAGTGTCTATGCAGTCTCCACTTTCCATCTTTGGTTATTTGAGTTCTCTGCAGCTAGTCTTCTGTTGATTATTCAAGATTTGTTTGTTTGTTTGTTTGTTTTGTTTTGTTTTGTTTTGTTTTGTTTTGTATTTACTTGTAATTCCTGTTTGGTCCTGGGAGCATGTTTGTGTAGCATCCACTTGCTCTACCACCTTTTTTAATCTCCAATGGTTTAGTTTTTATTAGAGAATTTTAAATTGATTTTTAGAGAGGCAGGAAAGGAGAGAGAGAAACATCAAAATGAGAGTGAAATATTGATTGGCTGCTTCCTGCCCATTCCTACCAGGATCAAGCCCACAACCCAGGCATGTGCCCTGACTGGGAATCAAACCAGCAACCTTTTGATAGATGGAACAACACTCTAACCAACTGAGCCCTAGCTAGTTGATCTTAATCCCAATTGAAACATGGAATATTCTCACTGATGGAAAGGAGCAAGTAGATACTGGGGCAGTTAAACCTGTGATGCTTGATTTGTTTGAGGTTGGGTAGTATCCTCTCTGTGGCCTTCTCACTGTCCCTGGCTTCTTTCCTCATTATCTGTCAACCCTGGTTTGTTCTAATTGAGGCCAGTCAGTGTCTGTCTCCAACTCCATGCCTCTGCCCAAGCTGCTTCTTCTGACTATTCATTTCATTCTGCAGAGAGCAGTTGTTAGGATTTCCCCATTCATTGTGCCCAGCCACTGTTCATAATGGGAATTTTGGCTACATGGACCCTGACCCTTACATCCTGGGGAAAATAACATGCAGGCAAAGTTTTTCCAGCCAGAGGCTCTTTAGTCCTGGCCCTAATTTCAGGGGGTTGGTTTTTAATTCAACAGGTATTTTGAACATGTGTCCGCTGTCAGGCCAGTGGTAGGATACAGCATTGAACAAAATCAGGTGGAGCCAATAGTCTAGGTGAGACAGAAGAGTAAGATGTTAGGAAAATTAATTGGCAAGTGAAATAGGGAAACTGAGCCAGAGCTGAACAAACTGGCTAAGCAATTTATAGCAGATACAAAAGATCATTTCCCCAGATATAACATCTAAGCCTCAATTGTATTTCAACTCCAGACCCAGAAAAGCAGCAAAACTAGGTGGGCATTGCTAGGACCAGCTGTAATGACTAATGATCCCCCTGGTTTAGTACTGAGTGGAGACTATGGACATGAAAGGATACATGTGGAAAGCTGATGAATATTCTGTTGAGACCTTCCCTAAACTCCCAGGCTTAAAAAAAACCTTCAAAACTAAGAACCTGATGTAAGCTTTCTCTCCCAGAGCATGCTCCTGCCTTTCCTTTCCCTTTCTTCTTTCCCCACAGGTGTGCAACTGCTAAACTCTAAGGGTCCCCATAGACTTGCAACCAAGGGAGAAATGAGCAGTGGCAGCTCACTCCAGGTTAAGCCCCTGAACCTGTCTCCAAGGCTTCCTTTTCTCTGACTTCCCAGTGATCCAAAGCAGCCCTGACTAGGCTCTCCTATTGCTTCTTCTATTGTTTCACTGTCCTTAGCTTTAATAAATTTACCATCAAAATCAGCTGGACTTATATTGTGAAATCTTTCCTGCACGAAGTCAAGGACCCACACACTACTGGCCAGTCCGATGCAGAGTGCTCAGGGCCAGGTCTTTCTGGTAACACAGGAATCTCCATTTGTAACCGGTGGTTAGATCCAGGACAGATGCTGTGTGGAAAGCACTGCGTAAGGGAGATTGGGTCTTCCTTGGAGTCTGGAAGATGAGTGAGTTCTTTGCACTCTTCACCCTGGCTTGCTGGGAGAGCTGGAAAAGCCTGACTAGTCAATACTGCTCCAACTAGCTGTGATGCCGGCTCTCACTCCCAGGGGAGCCTGCCCCACTCAGTATTCGCGGTATGGTATGGTGGAAAGGCAACACTTTTGTTAAGTCCCATTGCTGCAATGATCTCTGTAAAAGATGGAGCGGGTGCCACTGTGCACAGACCAGTACCCATGTCTCCACAGGAGGACATTAAGCTCCTAGCAATATTCATCTACTACATCTGAGTAATGAGCTGAAAAGTTGACATTAAAGTTTTAATTATTATTAATGCATTGCAGAGTGGCTAGAGTTAATTATCCTGTAGGCATTTCAAATGCATTTTCCTTTTTAGTATACTGGTGGCTCAATGGCAGTCTTTGAAATCAGTTCCTCTACAGGACTGCATCTCTACAAGGCAGCATACACAAAGTGAGAGAGGGTATGAGGATGAGGACAGCCATGAGACAGAAAGGAAATGGTTGCAGAAAAACCCACTTAGTTTCCTTGGCTGGACTAGGGAGGCTGGAATTTCAGAGTTCCTTTGTTTGCACCCCCCCCCCTACTGCCCCCATAATAAGAGCTCACCTGTCCCTAGGCCCTAGTCATGGACTATTTAATCTTAGAAAGGGCTCTGAAAGTGAAAGGTACTAGAGCAGTGCTGAGCATCACCATTTCTGAGTTCTTCCTCACTGTGAGAACCAGGCCCTGACCCCAGACTAAACTGTCTCTCAGCACCGTCTCTGACTTTGATATTTTTGCCCTCTAAAATGTGTCTTGCATCTTGGAAAGGTTTACTGCCCCTCTCAGTTTTGTTCTATCAGATGCTGATTTTGGCAGTGCAGTGGGGTTTAGACAGGAGTGGTCTCTCTCTTTCTCCTCTCTCCTCCTCCCTCCTCCCTCCTCCCTCCTTTCTTCTCCTGCTGCCACTGAGGCTGCTCCCTCTCAGCCCTGCCCTCTGACCTTCAGGCCAGGGGGGAGTCAGCCTTGTTAAGGTTGCAGTGGTGGGCGACATGCAGTCCACTTCCTAACCCTGCTTCTGCTGTCTCAGAACCTGGACTCGTCCTTTCACAGTTCACATGCTAGAGCACTTGCTCTTTCCTCTGTGTAGAACTGGTACCAGCAGTTTTTCCAGACCTGTGTGAGGCATGCTGGTTTACAGGGTTGCCATGTCAGATAAGTTTGTCACTTCTAAGAGGGCCATGCTCAAAAGCAGTATTTATTGTAGGAGACATCGACTCTGAGGCTGTTTGGTCCTTTCTTCACTGTGGACAAGTGTGAGTGGGAATGGCCAGTGTGTACTTTGTTTCAATGCCCCCTCTATGCACTTTCATACCATTTCAACACAGACACTTCCTCTCACTCCAAAGGAAATGGAGTCTGTCTATGACAAAGTGATGTTTTCTTTTGTGCACCTAGTTGAGACCAATTTTTAAAATTAACAGTAAGTTCTTTTCTTCAACACATCTTACCTCAATGGATCTATCAACTTTTCCATGTGGTCACTGGTGAAAATACTGCAATCACAGAAATACATAAATGTTATATTTAAGTTTTAAAGTTGTGATACACCGAGTTCAAACTGTCATTTTGTAAATTTAACTTGAGGGCTGCAGCAGGCTTTCTCAGCCTCAGCGCCATGGACGTTCTGGGCTGGGTAATGCTGAGGGAAGGGGTATTGTGCATTGTAGGTTGTTTAGTAGCATACCTAGCTCTACACATTAGATGCAAATAGCACCTATTTCCCAGTTGTGACAACCAAAAATGTCTTCAGACATTGCCAGAGGACCTCTGGGGAGCAAAATTATCCCTGATTTGGAACCCCCAGGCTGGGGGCTGACTGGCTCTTGTGTGACCCCTAGCCTCTTCTATTCTTTCTGATCAGAATCCTTGGATTATAACTAGCACTTTGCCCAGCTCTCTAAAACTAGGCCTGTGCAAGTCTACTGTGCTTGCAGAGCAAAGTCTAGCAGGAGGAATGCTGCTGGAAGCAAACTGGTGTTTTCCTCATTGAGGAAATCCTCATGTATTCCATTTAGTGGATTAGTGGTGCTGCTTGGCTGTTCCCTCAGCTCCTGTTGTTGTCATTGCTGACACACAGATGTGGGAGGCAGAGGTGCAGCAGGCTAGTAAATCCTCGCACTGAACTCCCCATGCACTCCTGCCTCGGGCTTTTGTGCCTGTATTTACTGATTCAAAGACTAAAGAAATCCTTGGCCTGGGCAGACCTGGGGAGAAAATGCAGCTCTGTTAGGAAAATCATTGAGTTTTGACACAGGAACAATAGTAAGACTTTTGTTTCATTTTCTGCTGGCATAGAATTGGCCTTTGGCAAAGCTTACTCAGCTGAATCAGTGTTGCACTGGTAAACAAGAGGAAGAGAAACCCAGGTGGCATTGGCCTTTATGAAACAGTGAGAGGAGCCGAGGACGTGAACGATGACATCAAGTTTCAGAGTACAGTGGTACCTCGAGATACGAGTTTAATTCATTCTGTAACCTTGCTCGTATATCAAGTTGCTTGTATCTCAAAGCAAATTTCTCCATTGAAATCAGTTGAAATGCCATTAATCCATTCCATCCCCCAAAATGCCATCCCAGTTGTTCTTGTCACATGTTTTTGAATAAGAAAAATGTATTTATAAATGACAAATACAGTGGTACCTCGAGATACGAGTTTAATTCGTTCTGTAACCTTGAGGCATGGGAAACTATGAGACGCTCAAGTCACGGTTAACTGGTGGGTCCTGTGCAGCCGGCCAATCCGCAAGATTACTCCTATCTCAAATGTTGTTTGTACTTCAAAGCAAAAATCGCTTGCTCCACGGCTTGTATCTCAAAAATCTCATATGTTAGGGCACTCATATCTCAAGGTATTGTACAAAAACATAATAAAAGAGAATGTAAAGGAATAAACTGGTTTTATAAAGTATATTTACCTACTCGTTATACTCTTAATGCTACACTTTATCCCTAAACTGAATGTAACTTAACTAATCTTCACTGAACTTAATTGCTACTGGTCTTTGCATTTTTGGCCAATTTCAAAAAAAAGTGTCCAACAAGGTTTGCCTCTTCCTCCCTTTCAGAATGTTTCTGAAATGGGTGAGGCAAGTTTCATTGAACAGCTCCAATGCACGACCAGTAGCAACTTTTGGGGGGTGTTTCTTTTCCACGAAGTGTAACACCCTCTCCCACATTCCTAAGATCTCCTTTATCTCACTTGTAGAGATCTCCTCCACCTCTGGCTCCTCCTCGAAACCAATTTCTTGGAGAACCTTCACATGTTGCTAAGACTGCAACTCTTGTAACTCCTCGGGGGTGAGTTCCAGAGAGTGCTCCTCGACGAGCTCATTCATGTCTCTCTCATCCACCTCCAGGCCCATGGATTTTCCCAGAGACACTATCTCCTCCTCCACTGGCACCTCGGGTTCAAATCCTTCGAAGGTCCTTTCGGCTATGGCCTCAGGCCACAGCTTCTTCCATGCAGAGGTCAAAAGTCCTCATTGTAACACCCAGCCAGGCCTCATCAATAATTCTGAGGCATATTACGATGTTAAAGTGGTTCTTCCAGAACTCTCAAAGGGTGAGGTTTGTGTTCTCCGTCATCTCAAAGCAGCGCCAGAACAGGTGCTTGATGTACAGCTTTTTAAAATTAGAGATCACCTCCTGATCCATGGGTTACAGGATAGGAGTGGTGTTGGGAGGTAGGTAGACAACCTTTATAAACTTGAACTCTTTGAGGAGTTCATCTTTGAGGTTCGGTGGGTGAGCAGGAGCATTGTTGAGGATGAGGAGGGCTTGCATGGTTAAGTTGTTTTCCTGTAGATATTTCTTAACAGAAGGGCCGAAAACCAGGTTTACCCACTCCACAAAGAACTGCCTGGTGACCCATGCCTTCGGGTTTGCCCTCCACATAACTTGCAGTTTATCTTTTAAAATCTTACATGACTTAAAGACTCTGGGGTTTTCCGAATAGTATACGAGCAGAGGCTTGATCTTGCAGTCGCCACTCACATTGGCGCACAGTGCAAGAGTTAGCCTATCCTTCATGGGTTTGTGGCCTGGCATCGCCTTCTCCTCTGCCATTATATAAGTCCTATTTGGCATCTTCTTCCAGAAAAGCCCTGTCTCGTCACAGTTGAAGACTTGCTGGGGGATATATCCTTTGGCTTCTATCAGTTCGGAAAAAGTTTTGAGGTGATCCTCAGCTGCCTTCACATCCGAACTTGGTGCCTCACCATGCCTGAAGATGGAGTGAATGCCGGACCTTTTCCTGAAGTTATCAAACCAGCCTCTACTGGCTTTAAATGAGTCTTTCGATGCTTTGTCCGTGGAAGTGTGTGGGGTCTGCTCCAGCAAATCACCGTAAATCCCTCGCGCCTTCTTGCATATGATGCCCTGTGTTAATGTATCTCCTTTAAGCTGCTTCTCCGTCACCCACACCATCAGTAGATTCTCCATCTTTTCATGGAGAGAGCTACGGAACTTAGAAATTATTGTAACGCCCTTAGCTGGCGTTATACCCTTTATCGACTCCTTCTGTTTAAGCACAGTGCATATCGTTGAAGTACTATGCCCGGACTGCCTCGCCAAGTCAGCCACTCACACACCTTGCTCATATTTTTCTATGATTTCATGCTTTAATTCAATAGTCATCAACCTCTTCTGAGCACTGACCTTTCCACTTGCTTTCCTTGGACCCATGGTTATAAAAAGAAATGTGATAAAGTATGTAAATGCACAAAAGATGCTTCGACAACAAGGTAAACAAGCACACTGACTGAGGCGTGGGAAACTATGAGACGCTCGAGTTGCAGTAAACTGGTGGGTCGTGTGCAGCCGGTCGATCCAAGCGATTACTCGTATTTCAGATGTTGCTCATATTTCAAAGCAAAAAATCGCTCGCTCGACAGCTCGTATCTCAAAAATCTCGTATGTTAGGGCACTCGTATCTTGAGGTACCACTGTAGTTCAACAACTTACAGCTGAAGCACGTAAGATGGCCAAGAATTCTGTCTGGGTTCAGATTACGCAGTCACTTTTGGAGATCAAAGATGGCAGATCACTTTTTGAAGGGTTACTAACCTTTGACAGGATAACAAGAACACCTCATGACATTAAGGGGTTTTTTTATGCTCTTCATATTGTCCTTCAGGAACAGACTGCTGTAGGTCTGTTCCTGAAGGACAACTATGGGTCATGGTTGAGGGGATCTGTGACAGGTGAGACTGTTTAGAACTTACAAAACATTGAGGGCCACAGTCCCAGGGTGGCCTCCAGCTTCCATGGCTGGGCTGTCTCTGGGAAGGACACAGTAGTCTGTGCAAGTCTCTTGCCTCAACTTGAAACCCCCTTGAGGCATATTCTGAATTGCTGGGATATTTCAGAAATAAGTTAGGAGAATTTTGTTGGGAGATAATTGTTGGAATTCTGGCAAATAGAAATAGCTCCCATTGAAGAGAGATCAAATCAGCTCAGAGAGGTAGATGAGAACATTCTGGAGTCAGAGCCCTAGGTGGAGATTCTGCCCTAATTAAAGGTGTAGGGCTTCAGGCCAGTTACTTTCTCTCTCTTCTTGCCTCAGTATCCTGACCTGTAAATGAAGATCATTTAGCTCCTGTTTCAGAATCTTTTTTGGCACAGAGTGAGCTGGTATGTGCCAAGGCCAAGGACAGTACCTGGCCCCTCACACACAGGACTGGAGAGGGAATGATAGCATGGGTGCCTCTAATGAACTCTGTTGTCCAGGCAGGGTCATGGGGTTGTTCCTGGGACAGGGGTCTGTTCCTTTGAAACACTCCCCACTCAAGGGCATCCTGCACATGCTCGGACATCGAGCTCATGCTCCAGGCTGCCCAGGCAGCAGAAAGGCCATGTTGAGTAACCCACCTTGTGTTTTGCTTTCAGAATCCTTCCCAGCTTCCCTGTGGCAAAGCCCTCTACAATTATGAGGGGAAGGAGCCTGGTGACCTCAAGTTCAACAAGGGGGATGTCATCATCCTGAGGCGCAAGGTGGACGAGCACTGGTTCCACGGAGAGCTGCGTGGCACCCACGGCTTCCTGCCCGTCAGCTATGTACAGTGTCTCCAGCCCCTGCTGCCCATTCCTCCCCAGGGCAAAGCTCTGTATGACTTTGAGATAAAGGACCGAGACCAGGACCAGGACTGTCTGACCTTCACCAAGGTAAGCTGGCCTCTAAGCACAGCAATTCCCCACTCAGAGCTCATGCCTTCCCCCTGAGAATCCTGCTTCTGCCCAGGGTCTAAGTCCCATTGGGCCTCCTAAATGGCAAAGGAAATCTGTCCGTCTCGCAGGGAGATTTCGTTGGCTAGAGTGAGATGGCACAAAGCCTGACACATGGCTGTACCAGGAGTGACAGGGTGCTCTTGGAGCAGTACCCTTCCTCACTTGAGTGGTGTCTATGCGGTGATTCTGGCGGGAGGAATGAAATCTTTCCTGGGCTCACAGACTCTCGCTTCAGAGATCCCTTTCAGGTCTCAGGGCTGGGTAGCTGGGCTCAGAAACCAGAACATAGCCATCCCATCTTTGGGAACACCAGGTGGAGGGTGGGCAGGTGTGCGCAGGTCCCAGTCTTGCCAAGAGGGGCCTGGTTAGGGAAAAACTGACCAGTACTGGGCTTTCAAGTCAGAGATGTGAGTTAGATTTCCAGCATCAGAGGACCAGGGCAACACCCCTAAGCCCTTCACATCCATTCTCACCTTGGGCCTCCTCCTTGTTTTCAGGGAAGCAAAAGGGAGCACTGGAAGCTTCTGTTCATACTTCAAGGTTCCTGAGGGTTTGTTACCTGTACTGGGCTTTATCGTCACAACCACAGGTTCTGAGGGAAGTAGTTGGAGCCTTTTGTCCACCTAAGAAATGTCCAAGCTGTAGAGAATTTTTACAATAGTTTGAGCCAAGCTCAGAGCATATGCCAGGAGCAAGGTCTGAAATGCTTCACAGAATAACAGTTTGAGGCTTATTTTTTGCATTTGGAATTAAGGAGAGAACATAAGGAAGGTTACATAGAGGTGGGATAAAGAGAAGCAGAAACTAGATTAAAGGATAGTTAACAAGGTGACGTGCTCTCTTGAAGGTGGTCACAGTTTATTCAAAGGTATGTTAACATAGATGCACAGAATCAAGGGACAGTGTTGCCTTAAGGCAAAATTAAGCCTTTTAGTAAATTAAAGAAGTGATATGATTGGGGCAGTGGTCAGCAAACTCATTAGTCAACAGAGACAAATATCAACAGTATGATTGAAATTTCTTTTGAGAGCCAAATTTTTTAAACTTAAACTTCTTCTAATGTCACTTCTTCAAAATAGACTCACCCAAGCTGTGGTATTTGTGGAAGAGCCACCCTCAAGGGGTCAAAGAGCTGCATGTGGCTCGAGAGCCGCAGTTTGCTGACCACGGGATTGGGGTATCACCTACCCAGTAGGGATTTATGATCAGATTACCCTGTGAGGTTACTTTCCATAGAAGCCCTTTTCTCCCACCCCTCCCCTCCTCCACATAAAGTTGTAAACAACAGAGCTGGAAATCTAATTCACATCTCTGACTTGAAAGCCCACATTCTTTCCACTTCTGAGAGGACATTGGTGCCTGCCTGCCTATCTGTCTCTCTCTTCATCTGGACAACTTGGCTGTGGCACTGAGCTGTCTGTACGGCTGCTGGGGTATTGTGCACACCATTTTCAAGCAAAATTTGCATGTCCAATGCATAGCTGCTGTTTATCTTATTTCATCCCTTAGCCTGACAGTGAATAATCTATTTTTCACTCTGGTGTTCTGAGGCTAATTCCAAATGTCTTCTGGTTAATGCAGCCTCCCAAGAAGTCAGCATTTAGGCTCCTTCCTCCCTGCAACCCCAGCCTCCCAACTCTCCCCTCTCCCTCTTTCTCTCAGTCTGAGGTGAGAATGGCAGGCAGCCCAGTGTCAGGCAAATAGAAGCCCTGCCTTATCCCTTCTCTGACCAATAGACTCTCCAGAGCTGTCCAGAAGATAAACCTTTCTGGGAGCCCTGATGCTCTGTGTCATAACTTTTGACCAAGAACAAGGACCCCAGTGACCTCTCAGGGTCCACAGGGGCCTTTGCTAACCTTGTATCTGGGCTCCAGAATTTCATCAGTGAAGAGCTCCCTGAAAAGGGACAGCTGCAGAGAACCCCTCACCCCATCCCCACCTCTGCCCGCTCTGGGCCCTACCTTTGCCCTGTCCTGCCTCTCCACTGTAAGGTCCATTATTTCAGACTCTGCCCAGGACACTCATCTTCAGGGTGAAGACCGTGGGACCCGAGGACAGAAGGGCATTGTCTACTTCACAGAAATGTAGCAGGCCCTGCCCTGCTGGGAGCCATGCAAGATCCCAAGGGTGCAGACAGACTCACTGCTCCCGAGGACCATGAAGTCCAGTGGGAGAGACTGGGAACAGCAAGTCTGGGACGAAGTGCTCAGAAGATAGTTTCAGAGAATAATGAGACACTGGTCACTTGGGAGGCAGATCTATATGTAGTAAGGGCTCTAAATATTCAGGGGTAGAATTTAATACTTGATACTTAAAGAAGCATTAAGGTAATCCTCATGGGTAAAACTAGAATGCTCTTAGGCTTCCTTAGAGATATTCTGTGGTTGGTGTTGTTTTTACTTTGAATTATGTTGTTTGGTGGGGGGAGGGGGGCAGTTATTTTTGCTGGTCTCAGTCTATCAAAATCAATGTTGTGGCTGGACCAGCCCTTGTGGTTCTTCTTATGATTATAAAATACTAGAGGCCTGGTACACAAAATTCGTGCATGGGTGAGGGTGTCCTTCAGTCTAGCCTGCTCCTTCTCCAATCTGGGACCCCTTGAGGGATGTTCGACTGCCCATTTAGGCCCAATCCGATGGGGCCTAAATGGGCAGTTGCACATCCCTCTCACAATCCAGGACTGCTGGCTCCCAATTGCTCACCTGCCTGCCTTCCTGATTGCCCCTAACTGCTTCTACCTGCTAGCCTGATCACCCCCTAACCACTCCCCTGCCAGCCAGATTGATGCCTAACTTCTCTCCTGCCAGCCTGTTTGCCCCTAACTTCCCTCCTTTGCTGGACTGGTCACCCCTAACTGCCTTCCCGCACAGGCTTGATCACCCCCAACTGCCCTCCCTTGCAAGCCTGGACCCTCCCAACTGCCATCCCCTGCTGGCCTGGACTCTCCCAACTGCCATCCCCTGCTGGCCTGATTGCCCACAACTGCCCTTCCTTGCAGGCCTGGTCCCTACCAATTGCCTTTCCCTGCTGGCTATTTTCTGGTGACCATCTTGTGTCCACATGGGGACAGGATCTTTTGACCACATGGGGGCAGTCATCTTGTGTTTTGAAGTGATGATCAATCTACATATTACTCTTTTATTAGATAGGATCATTCAGCAGTAACCATCAGGAAACTTTGGAAGTCAAGGTTTGTTACATAAAGTGAGGTTTAGATGACACTGAGCACATTGGCCTGGGGTCTGCTCTTATTCAGGTCAAGGGTGGGGGCCTAGATTTCCAGGGCTCACTTGTTGTGTGTGTGTGTGTGTGTGTGTGTGTGTGTGTGTGTGTGTGTGTGTGTTTTAAATCTATATTGTTGAGAGTATTACAGATGCCCCCCAGCACTGCATTGCTCCCCTCCACTCAGTTCCCGCCCCTCTCCAGGTCAACAGCACTGTTGTCTGTGTCCATAGATAATGCATATATGCATATAAATTCTTTGGTTAATCTCTTCCTTTTTCCTCCTTCCCCCTTCCCTCTGAGATTCTTTATTCTGTTCATGTTTTTATGACTATGATTTTATTTGATTCATCAGTTTATTTTGTTCATTAGATTCCTTGTTTATTTTGATTTTTAGATTTAATTGTTATGTATTTATTGCCATCTTATTTGTATTTTTTTATCTTTTTCATATTTTTTTTAAAAATAATCCTTTATTGGAAGTATTACATATGTCCCCTTCTAACCCACATCCACCCACCACACACCTTCCTACTCCCCACCCCAGGCCTTCACCACCTTATAATCTGTGTCCATGGGGTATGCATATATGTCCATGGATTATTCTTTGGTTGATCTCTTCCCACCACCTACTTTCCCACACTTTCTTTCTGAGAAACCAGTTTGTTCCATGTTTCTATGTCTCTGGATCTATTTTATTCATCACTATTTTGTTCATTGAATTCCAGATATGAGAGAGATCATATAATACTTGTGTTTCTCTGACTATCTTATTTTGCTTGGCATAATACTCTCCAGGTCCCTCCATGCTGTCTCAAAGGATAGGAGATGCTTCTTTCTTACTCCTGCATAGTATTCCATGCTGTAAATGTGCCACAGCTTCTTTATCCACTCATCTAATGATGGGTACGTGACTGTTTCCAAATCTTAGCTATTGTAAATTGCACTGCTATGAACATAGGGGTGCATATGTTCTTTATGACTGGTGTTTCAGATTTCTTAGAATGTATTTCTATAAGTGCTATCACTGGTAATTAACTGTTTTTCTCTTGCTGCTTTTAATATTCTCTCTTTGTCTTTTGCTCTTGGTATTTTAATTATAATGTGTCTTGGTGTGGTCCTCTTTGGATTCCTTTTGTCTGGGGTTCTGTGTGCTTCCTGGACTTGTAAGTTTATTTATTTCACCAGATGTGGGAAGTTTTCAGTCATTATTTCTTCAAATAGGTTGTTAGTATCTTCCAGCATGCCTTTAAAATACATTATAGTGGTGAGATTGGTTGGGTTTTTGTTTATATATATTTTTATTGATTTCAGAGAGAAAGGGAGAGGGAGAGAGAAATATCAATGATGAGAGAGGACCATTGATTGGCTGCCTCCTGCATGCCCCCTACTGGGAATCGAGCTCACAACCTGGGCATGTGCCCTTGACTGGAATCAAACCCGGGACCCTTCAGTCCCCAGACTGATGCTCTATCCACTGAGCCAAACCAGCCAGGGCTGATTGGGTTTTCAAGGCATAAAACAAGATTTTTGCCTTTGTTGTTAGATTTTGAACAATCCTATTAAAATTGCATTCATTAAAGTAATTCTAAAACCAAAACTCTGTTTCATTTTAAGAAGAGAACGAATACTTACTTTTTACAAAGCAGCTATGAAAAGCATATTTTCTAACTTTTTAGTAGTTCTACCTCTGAAAGGAGCATGTGCAAACAAAGACTAAATGGAAGTCCCTAGCTCTGTCAGCATGTTTGCCAGGTGTCCTCACTGAGTCTATGAGGTGTGCTGCCCTACATTCCCAGGAGAGACCCCAGGAATGAGCTTAGAAAAACACCAGTGCTAGACCACAGTTCCTCCTCTTCAAGTCAGGACACTGATGCCTACCTTGGAGGTGGAAAGAGTGGGGCTTAGGGCTTGGCATGCCAGCCGGGACCTTGAATTCCATTTCTTTTGGGGCAGCTTATTCCATGTTTTCACAGCAAATGCTTACTGTGCCCTGACCATGTAACTCTCAGTGCATGGGAACACTATCATAACTTCACAGGAAGCTGTGGTGGATGTTAAGGCCTGGGGCTACCATTAGCAAATTCACTGGGTGATGCTTGAGAATCCTCAAAGGCCCTGAGATTTCCTCAGGCAATCTCTGGCCCATCACAGAATCACTTTCACACTCACCTTTCAATGGGGACCTGAATCTTACTCCCTGGGCTTCGCTTCATGCTTGCCATGTGCAAAACCCCAGGACTTGTGCATATGGGGCGAGTTCCTTTCTAATCATCACACTCCCACCCTCTTCCGTGCAGCACTGAAGGGATGTTTTGAGTTGGCAGAAGCCCTTTAAAATACCACCACAGTTTGTCCTGGCCTGCCAGATTTTCTCCTGTTAATGTCCCCATAACTCCTTCCATATGATCTTCTTACCTGCTGAATGTTTAATCATCATTTTCGACGTTGGGAATTCTCTCCTTTGTGAGTTATTCCAGCATTAATCCCAGACGATTCAGGGGACAAATATAAGTAAAAATCAAGCCTCGACATGGTTTGGGCTCTAGCATCAGGAAGACAAAAGTTCAGATCATGATACTTTTTTATTACTATACAGTGATGTTGGGATATTTCATTATCTTTGAGTTTCTCTTTTAACTGTAAAATGGAATTAATAATAGGATTCAGTGAGCAAAGGCATTTATAACTGAGCTCAAAATTTACACTTAATAAATGTTTGCTTTCTGCCCCTCTGCTTTCTTGCTTTTGCAGAAAAACTGCAGTTCTGTCAGATACATGTCACTTGTGTCAACCCAGAGCTCTCACAAAAAACATACATTCTTCTTAAGACACACAACTGGTCTCTTGTGCCTTACTTCCCTGTGTCTGATCTCAGGGGAATCGCCCAGGGCTAGGAAATCCCATCAAACCCCTGTCAAGGCTGCTGTGTCCTTCAGTGGCACCCCCAGGCTCATTGTGTCATCTCTGCTTCTTCCTGAGGGCCATCGGAACCAATTTAATGCTGGGAACACTTAGGTACTCTGACCACGACCAAGGCCAATGAGCTCCAGGAAAGCCCAGGTCCTGCTCCTTTTCCGCCTCAGCTCAGCCTCTGCTCAGGCAGTCTCCTGAGAACCTCTGTCACTTTCTTGGCTCTCAGATCCTAGATGCCTCCTTCCAGCAGGGCTGCAACCCTTCAGCCACTGAGGGCCACTGGCCTGTGTAGAGGAGGCATCTTTACTAGTGACAAATTCTGACGCACTGGGGCCCAAGGAACAAGTTCAGAGGCAGCCTGGGGAGGGGGGAGGCAGCTGAAGACTGTCCTGGCCCAGTCCCTTCTTTGGACATCAAGGTGAGGGTCAAACTGGACTGGATCCACAATGATTTGTAGACCACCTTGGGATAGATTTGAAGTTTGGTCAGGAAACATTTTCAAACCCATTCAAATGTGAGCTCTTCTACGAGGGCAGGTCTCACACCCTGTGTGGTCTTTACCCCACTGTCTCCCTGGCTCATGGTAGATAACCCCAGCCCTCCTCCTCTCCCTTTCCAACCCCCCTCACCCCCCAGCCCCCAGCTAGAGCCTGAGAGCCTTTCACCCTATGTCAGAAGGCTCTCACATCTTCTCGGGACCCCACTGGCTTCTTCTTTTCCCCAAAATCAAGTCTATGCTGCCTACATGACCCTGTCTGACCCAGCTCCTGCGCCTCCCAGGCCCTTCTCTCTCCAGCCCATACTGAGGGCTCCCCAGGGATCTGCAGCTGCTTCTGCAGGCCTGGTCACTCCCACCTGTCCGCATGCCTCTCTGAGTGTCCCTGACCCCATGTGGTGGAGCCCCTTCCCCAAGCACTCTTTTTTTTTTTTCACTCCTCCCAAGAAGGTACTTACATTTACATGGCAATTGTCATCTGGGTGTCCTGGCTAAATTGCAGGCTCTGTCTCTCCCCAGCATGGGGAAGGGCACCAGGAGTTCCAATAGGACTTGACAGCATTAAAATTCCATTATAACACAATAAATGGGGTTCAAAATCCACTCATGTCAAATGTGCTACTATGAGGTTAGTGAAATGAGTAGGCAAAATCTGCACAGCCAGTCTGCCTATCAAATGCAAACCAATGTGGTCTCAGCTGGTGGCACATGTCTGATCTGCGCTAATACTGAAGGGGACATTCTGGGTCCCATACTGGCGGGAACGTCAGGACAGTGGCAGGATCAAGAGTGTTCCTATTTACCTGACAAACATTTTTTTGAAGAAATGGGGCAAGGAGATTACTGGGTGCAGGGAGCCAATCACCCTCTATACACACCAATTAGTAACTAACTTCGCCTAAGAGTTTTGAGAAAGGTTTCCCATAGCTTTGCCTCTAACCCAAACACATGCCATGGAGACAGCCTCCAATGAGGACCATCGAGTGCAATGAGGAGAGCTCCCAGCATGAAGTCGGTGTGTTCCAGAACAAGTAACCACTTATCCCACCACCAGTGCAGGACCGGAAAATGATAACTGGTTTAATAACTGGGTCACTTAAGTCTCAAAAACCTGGAGCTAGTCCTTTCAGGATATCAGGGAAGGGAAATGACAGCTCTGCAGCCTCTGCTGCGTGAGAAGCACTCCCTTCCCAGACACTGAGTGGACTGTCTGCATGACAATGGCAAGACCCACCTTGGACTCCAGGGGTATTCTGTGGCTGGTGGCTGCTTCCTGGAGGACTGCAGCCCTGCAGCCACAATGCTGTGCATCTGAGGCAACCTCAGATCAAAGTCTGCAAACAACCATCATTCATAAAATCCTCAATGCTGCCATACCGGCCCAGAAACACGTGTGCCCTCCTGACTGTCAGCATTGTCTGTGGTGTCTGCTTAATGGTATTTCCTCATCTACGTTGAGCAAGGCTTTTTAGACTAGGGTTTGCAGGCCATACCTGCCCACCTGCTACTGCTCTGTCAATAAAGTCTTATTGACCCACAGCCAGGTTCCTTCATGTTATGTGTTCTCTCTGGTTGCTTTCACACTAAAACAGCAGAGTTGATTATGTGACAGTGATAGTATGGCATGCAAATCCTGAAATATTGACTATCTGGCTCCTTTCTAGAAAGGTTTGCTGACCTGTGACAGATCACAGCACTCTGCAGGTCAAACACGTGCTGTTTGCCTACACATCCCTCTTATTCCTGGGCATCAGGACTTTGATTATATTTATTTGGGTCTATTTCTAGATGCTATGTTATGTTTTATTGATCTATTAGATCTATTTTTGTCTTCTATCACCAATACTGCACTGTCTTTAGTACTATAGCTTTAGTGTTGAAGTCAAATAGTGTCATCCTTGTTCTTCTCTTTCAATATTATGTTGATTATTCTGGTCTTTTGCCTCTCTATATAAACTTTATAATTAGTTAATTGCCACAAAATCACTTCCTGAGATTTTGATTTGGATTACACTAAATGTAGAAGTTGAGAAATACTGATATCATGACAACATTGAAGATTTTAATCCATGAAAATATACATCTCTCTATTTTGTTCTTTGATTTCATTTATCAGAGTTTTGTAGTTTTTCTCATATAGCTATTTGTACTTGTTTTGTTAGATTTATACCTAAATATTTCATTTTTAGATGCTAATGTAAACAATATTGTGATTTTAATGCCAAATTCCACTTGTTCATGTTACGGTGCTTCACAAATACTGCATTTTGTACCAATTGAAGGCAAAACCCTTGCCTTCCTTTTTTGTTTTTTTGCAGTGGTCTGGATCTGAACCCATAGTATCTCCAATGCATGCATGTATATAGAAAAGTGTTTAACTTTTCCATATTAATCTTCTATCCTGAAATCTTGCTATAATTTGTCATTAGTGCCAGAAGTTTTTCATTGATTCTTTCAGGTTCTCTTTTTTTTTTTTAATTAAATTTCTTGGGGGTAACATTGGTTAATAACATTATATAAAGTTTAGGTGTACAACAAAATAGCACAACATTAATCCCTTTTGCCTCTTTCATCCTTCTCCTACCCCCTTTTCCTTTGGTTACCATAATTCTGTTGTCTGCATCTATGAGGGTTTTTTGTAGTTGTTAATTTGTTGCTTTTTGTATACTAGCCCACATATGAGTGAAATATTAAGAATTTTGTATTTTTCTATCTGAATTACTTCACTTAGCATAATACTCTCAAGATCCATCCACCCATGTTGCTACGAATGACAATATTTTATCTTTTTATGGTTGAGTAGTATTCCATTGTATATAAGTACCACTGTTTAATTCAATCATATATCAAAGGACACGGGGTTGTTTTTATATCTTAGCTATTGTGAATAATGTTGCAATGAACGTAGGGTACATATATTGTATCTTTACAAATAAGTGTTTTCAAAATTTTGGGGTAGATACCCAGAACCAGAATTGCTAGATCACATGGTAGCTCTATTCTTAATTTTTTGAGAAATCTCCATACTGTTTTTCCTAGAAGCTGTACAAATTTATGTACCCACCACCAGTGTACAAGGATTCCTTTTTCTCCACATCCTCACCAACACTTATCTCTTGTCTTATTGATAACAGCCATTCTGACATGTGTGAGGTGGTATCTCATTGTGGCATTGATTTTCATTTCCCTCGTGATGTTGAGCATCCCCGCTCCCTCTGCCTCTCCCCCACCCATATATTTGTTAGTCATCCCTATGACTTCCTTAGAAATGTATCTATTCAGGTCCTCTGCCCATTTTTTTTTAATTTACCTTTATTGTTTAAAGTGTTACTGATGTCCCTCTTTATTCCCCTCTTAACCCCTCTTTCCCCCCTTTCTTCCCCTCCCCAGGCCTTCTTTAATGACATTGTGTTTGTTGTGGTAGTGTTATATGAATTCTTTTTGCTATTTTTTAATTGTATTTAACATTCCATATTATTTTGTATTAGTTTCAGGTATACAGCATAGTGGTTTCCCCAATATTTCCAGTACCTATCGGCACCATACATAATATTACATTATTATTACAATACTAGAGGCCCGATGCATGAAATTTGTGCAAGGACCTTGGTCCCTGCCACCACTGGCAGCTGCCTCTGCCTTGGCAGCACAGCTTTTTTTTTTTTCAAATACAATTGTATTAATACTATTTATTTAAAAATACTTTAGGGAAAAATGACAAATAAAAATCAAATCAAAACCATTCATAATCCTATCACCTAGGGACTAATACCCTTTCAAATAGTAACATATATCTTCCAGGAATATCTTGGAAGATATATTTATCCAGCAGATGTTTTTTTTCAATTTTTTTTAAAATTAATGTATTACATGTGTACATTTCTACCCATTGTCCTTCTCCACTCCCATGCATGCCCTAACCCTCCAGTGTCTTGTGTCTATTGGTTATGTTTGTATGCATGCATACAAGTCCTTCGGTTGATCTCTTATCTACCCCACCTTTCCCTAACCTTCCCACTATAATTTGACAGTCTGTTTCATGCTTTACTGCCTCTGTATCTAGTTTTTGTTCATCAATTTATAATGTTCTTTATTACCCATAAATGAGTGAGATTATGTGGTATTTTTCTTTCATTGACTGGCTTATTTCACTTAGCATAAATGCTCTCCAGTTCTATCCAGGTTGCTGCAAATGGTGAGAATTTTTTCTTTTTTATGGCAGCATAGTATTCCATTGTGTAGATATACCATAGTTTTCTGATTCACTCATCTGCAGCCGCAGCTTTGTCCGGAAGGAAGTATGTCTGTAAGACATCTGTTTTAATTAGCATATTATGCTTTTATCATTATAGATTATAGACTATTGACTATATTACTTATGCTGTACTTTACATACCATGACTATTTTGTATCTACAATTTGTGCTTCTTAATTGCTTCACTTTTTTTACCTAATGTAAGCTCCCCACTTCTCCATGCAATAATTAGTATTAGTCTGCTTTCTGGATCTGTTTTATTTGTTATTTTATATTGTTCTTTGGTTTCCACATATAAGTGAAATCATAACTGACTTATTTCACTGACTGACTTATTTCACTTAGCATAATACCCTCTATGTCAATTCATGCAGTTGCAAATAATAAGAATTCATTCTTTTTATGGTTGAGTAATATTCCATTGTGTATATGTACCACCATCTTTTAGCCACTTGTCTCTATTGATGGGCACATGGGAGGCTTGAATGTCTTGGCTATTGTAAATAGTACAGCAATAAGTATAGATTTGGTTATTTCTATACCAGAAATTATTTTTTTAAATAATGTACTTTTATTGAATTAAGAGAGGAAGAGAGAAGGAGAAAGAGATAGAAACATCAATGATGAGAGAAAAATCATTGATCAACTGCCTCCTGCACACCTCACACCTGGGATGGAGCCAGCAACCTGAGTATGTGCTCTGACCAGGAATTGAACTGTGACCTCCTGGTTCATAGGTTGATGCTTAACCACTAAGCCATGTTGGCCAGGCTAGAAATTCTTAAATACAAGTAGAGGCATCTGATGTTTTAAAGAGTCAAAAATTGAATTTTCCATTTAATTTATTCAGACCACAGTTGACCATAGGTAACTGAAACTGTGGAAAGAAAATCCAAGGATAAAGAGTGACTCCTGCATGTTGAAAATGGAAAACATTTGAGAATCTTTGCAATTGTAATCACTTCATAAAAAAAGAGAAATATCCTGGGTGAAAATGTAAGGGGTGACTGTTTTTACATGCCATATCTCAGAATGGATAATAAACATTCTTTGAATCATTTAGAATATTTTTCTGGACTTCAATAGCACTAACAGATCTCTTGTTTTCTCTTTTATTGTCTGGATGTCCATGTGGTTGTACACATTTTGGGCTCTGGCAATTCCAGGATGAAATTCTGACTGTGATCAGAAGAGTAGATGACAACTGGGCAGAGGGAATGCTGGGAGACAAGATTGGAATTTTCCCGCTCCTGTATGTGGAGGTAAGGCCAACCTCTCCCAGGCTCGCTTCCTCTTTCCCCCCATGTTGTTTATTTCATCAGACCAAGTGTAACATAACTGTGGAGCCCCCTTTTCTAAGAGAGAAAGAAGCTACTCCACAATAATCTAAGGTCAATTAAGGTTTTTATTCATCATATCAGTGCCATAAGAATTGCTTCGATCAGGTTTGAGTGGTCTGTCCCAGGCCTGGCTTGAATCATCTCACTCTGGGCACAAAGCAGGGCTCCCTGTGGATCCCAGTGTTCTGGGAAACCCATCCCTGGCACCCATTTTTCTGAGACTCTCTTAAGTGCTGTTGCTCTTGTCTCCCCAATCCCAGAGCTCATATAGAGCTGAGGGAAATGTTGCCAGGCTATTTGCAATGTCTTCTTGGGACTCTGGATTATTGGGCAAGTTCATCCAACTGCAAATCCCTAAAGCGAAGATAATTTGAAGCTAGTGGGAGGTCTATTATTTCCTCTCTTTTCTGTTACTATGAAGCACTAGGTTTCTAGTAGGTTATGGGCCACTGGGAAGGATGGAGCATCTTGTATGCATCACTTCTGACCTCCTGTTCACTGCTGTGTATATGTAGTAGTGTTTGCCCATATGTGCGCCATTTGTCAGTGTATGTCCATGTGCTGTTTATGGCTGAGCATGCACATCATCCTGTGACTACTGGAGTCATCCCTGATGAGAGGCAGACCTGGGACTTGGACACAGGTTATTTGCTCTAATTGAACCCTTCACTCCCCTGCCCCCCACTAACCTAAGTTCACTCAGCTTCATAGGTGATGTGGTTGGTTTGCCACACTTACCTAGTGGTGTGTAGGTGCCAGTAGTTGTTTGTTAAACACATCTGGTGATTCCTGTCGCTTGCAGGATGAAGTCCACTTACTTTTGCATGGCAGTCAAGGCTCTTTGCCTTGACTCAACCCTGATCTCTTTATCCAGCCTTATCTTTAGTCATTTCCTCCCCCTTCCCTAAATTTTGTGGTTCTCTCAAATTTATTTTGGAAAAGCTGACTAGGACATCCTAAGATCCTCCCACACAATAACAGTAAGTACACACACACACACACACACACACACCCTTCTATAGTACACTTGTAAGCACAATTTTCTTCCTACCAGGTCAGCCTCTATTTGTGCATTTGCTTCAGTTCCCAGGGGGATGCCATTCTGCTGCTGAAGATAAAAGAACCTGGCTACCACCATGGTGCCTTGGAGAAATAAAACACCTGTGCTCCCAGACATTTCACTCATGGGAATTTCCCTGGCAGATGCTTACATGGTACTCAAAGGCATATGTAAGAATTTCAATAGAAATTTGACTATGCTGGCCCCAAACTAGAAAAAGTTTAAATGTCCACCAACAGTTGTAGTGGTATAGATAAAGTGTGGTATGCCCACGCCATGGAATACTGCCCAGCAGTAAAAAGAAACAAAAGATTAATGCACATGAAAGCATGGATGACTCAAAGACACACTTTTGGAAGAAGCCACACAAAAAAGCATGTGCTGTGTGATTTTAAAGGAAGTTCAGAAGCAGGCAGAGAGAGTCCTGGCACAGATGTCAGAGTGTGGTTGCTATAGGGGAAGGCTGATGGGAAGAGGTGGAGGGAGCTTCTGGCATAGAGATATTTTACACCTTGATCCTGGGAATGATTACACAGAGGGAGCAACTGTGAAACGGTGCACAGGTAATATTTATGCACTTTTCTTTAGACTACAATTTAAGAAGCTCAGAGAAAATCTTGAAGGGAGCCCCAAGATCATGGCAGCCACACCCTGCTGAAGGTGGGTAAGGCCAGTCATCTGACCGCTTCCCTGGAGGGGCTCAGATGCAGGCAGAGAGGCAGAGCGCTGACCAGGGCTGGGAAACGAAGCAACCGGGCTCTCTGCCAACAGTCCCTGCAGACACATCAAAGGCCAATCCAGTCTGCCCAGTGTCCGACTCCCTAGCCACTGGGGACCTTCCTTTCAAATACTACTCCCTCCAGGATGTGAGGAAAGCTCCTTCATCTTTCCATTCCTGTGGCCCTTCATGCCCATGCCTCTATTCATATGTCCGCCTCTACCCTGAGCACAGCCTTTCTCCTCCCAGGAGCAAGGGAAGGCACATCTGAGGCAGCCCTAGGCAGGGGCCTGGTCTTCCCTGTGCTGCACCTCTCTGGGCTGGGCTGCAGTTTGTGCAGTGCTTGGCCCCATCCCAGCACCCCAGGTGCCAAGACACAGCCGCTGTATGGCCAGTGGAGGTCTTTGAGACAGACTCCTGGCTTCCAGCACTACTGAAGACAAAAAGCCACCAGTGGGCATTTCCCGAGACTGAGACTGTTTCACTATTTCTCTGTCAGTCATGTCTGGAAGCACCTGAAGAATGGGGTAAAAGCCTCATATGTAGCCTTGGGGTGGAGCCTGTTGGGTCCAAAGGCTCACAGTTTTACTGACTGTCTTCCTCTAGGTGGGGACTGGGAATTTGTGATCAGAGTGGGCAGCTTGGGTCCTTCTCAGAGTTTGCACCTGAGCCAGACTGGCACCCAGGAGGGAGCTTTGGCTTTTGTTTTTGGCTACTGATCAGGCAGATGGCACATTTTGGATCACTATTTGTCCCTGAAGATGAGCCTGGGGCTCAGGAAATGGGGCTGGACTCAGGTTTTTCACAGGACTAAATTACAAGGGCCTCCTCCCCCCTCCACCTGTGCTTTGAAATGTGGTGCAGGTTGTGGGCAGGAGACAGCGAGGGCCTAAGTGTGCTTTCCATCATGTAGTCAAGTCTTGAGTCTAAGAAGTAAAGGAGAGCTCTGCTCTGCAGATGGTGTGGTCCTCTTCTGCCTGGATCTATTTCTTTGCCACGGACTTGTTTGGCAGGCATAGTGGACACATGGTATAGAACCAGCCTGGCAGGGCCTGGCTTCCTGCTGCGGGCAGCCTGTTTGCTGAGAAGGGAGCCCTGTCTCCAGACTGCCTGCTCTGTGGACTGTGGAAATCACTTTCTCAACTATTCTCTCTACAGCTGCCAGCACCAGCTGCCTGCTGCACCTGCCTATGCTGGTCGCTGGCTCTAAATCTGCCTGCACCCGGCTCCCTTGCCCAGACTTTTCCTCATCAACCTATGATTTTTCATTCCCCAGGCCTTTGACTCCTCACCTCGCTATCTTCCAACTCCACTTCCCTGATTCCCTGGCTCCCAGCCTGCACCCTTGAACCTCCCCCCCAGCCCCCCCCCCCCACCCCACACACACTATTCTTTTCTCCCCATTGATTTTGTGGACAGTCACCATTTGTGCTCATGTCCACATTCACATGGGGACTGATGTCTTGTCTCACTGGCACCTGCCTGTTTGCCAGATGACTGCTGGACAAGGTGCCCTCACCTGCTGCCTGGGGCAATCCCCCAATGGGGGTCCACTTGGGACAGAGAGAGGACCAAGCTCTAATCCTCAGAGAACAAACCAAATATGAGACAAGGCTGCTCCATGTCTCTGGTCCTGAAGGGGAAGCACAGTTGTCGGTGTTTTGGTTTTTTGGAACACACTGTTCTAGTGGAAGTGAGAAGGATTTGGTGGAAGGGAATTCCTCAGGCCCAGGGGCAGGAGAGCCCTGGTCCCCAAGTGTGAGGGCTGCAGTGCCACCTGAGAGGTCACTGTGCTGTGGCATGTGGCAACATTTGTGGTTCCCGAGCCCAGCATCGCTTAACTGGGTCTGGTACTGGTGGCCCCGCTTTGAAGCAGGAGTGTCCAACCTGAATGAAGTCCTGCCAAGCCAGCCTCACTCTCCTTTTCCACTGTCTCTAAGATGGCACACCTGGGGTCTGCCCTTGCTACAGCCCCTCAGGATGTGCCCTGAGAGTTGGCCCACTTCTCATGGGCAAAGTCCTCCCCAATGGTAGGACCATGAGTGGGTGTCCTGGGCTTCAGAGGTGGAACCAAAAGGGCTCAACACTACACATTAGATGACTGGCCTTTGGCACGTTCCTAAAACTGTCAGAGCTCCGTTTTCTCTCTCTAATGAGGATAACAGCATGGACCTCCCAGGGTAGTGGTAAGACTTAAAGGCAATGACAGGGAGCACAATCCAGACCTGGCATCCGAAGAAGCGGAAGGCTACTCTGCTGTGTGTTAGGTGAATAACTGCTCGGTGGTCTATCCATGTGTTTAGGGGAGATCTTCTTGTCATCCTCAGGCACTGACCATTCTTGGCCTTGTATGGCTGTTTCCTCATAGGCACTCATTTCTGCTCTCAGAGGAGTTGGGGGGTCCTTGAGGGCAGGTGTCCCCCTCCTTCGATGCCTCATGGTAGCCCCTGCAGCTGTTTCCAGAGCTGAGCGATGTTTGCAGGTGGATAATACCCACGAAGCAGGCACAGAGACAATCCTGGGTGGTAGGATAGGAGGTGGAACTCACTCGAATGCTGTTCTCAGGAGCACAGCTGGGAGTCAGCTTCACACTGGAGACCTCAGGAGAGGACAGCTGCGCTTGGCCTGGTACCCTGAGTCTCCATAGGGACCTGTGTGGAGTCTCATGGAACACATTAACAAATTTTCCTGTGATGCTTGTCTGAGAGAACACTTCTCCATGGGGCCAGAATTAAGATTCCAGAGACTGCAAAGGCTGGAACGCAGCTGAAAAGAATGATGAGATGTGTATATAAACACCAAATTCACCTCACAGTAAGATAAGCTATTCAAGCAGAGTAATGGGAAGAACCAGCTCCCCTGCAGTTAACTGAAAAGGACCTCCAATGTGGTTCGGCAATATAATGGTGCTTATTTATACTGCATAGGATATTTCTGTGTGGTTGTGTCTTTGTGGATGGTTTCTTAGGTGACAATCACATAGGGTACAAGGATATATGTTGTGTATACTAATACCCCCCGCTTTCACATAATCAGCCCACACCATCTCTCTGGTGGCAAAGTGGGGAGGAGGGTGGTCTGAGGAAGTAGGAATCTCTCCATAATTTCCGCTAACTGTCCATGATGAAGAGGAAAAGAGTGGCTGTTCTGAGCCTAGAATGGACCTGAATCTGATGTGAGGACAGGCAGAGACAGTTGAGGACCACTGCCCAGCTGCTCTTCTATTCAGGAGGAGAGCCCTCAGCATTCCAGGAGCCTTCTGCTGCCTTCGGATCTGGTTTGGAAGAAGAGATCCAAGCAGTTCCTTGGAGGAAGTTCTTACCCCACTTCACCAACTAGTTTTCTATTAGAGCCGTGACTATTTCATTCACAGTCTGCTCTTGTTTGGCAGCTTCTCGGGGCATATTGGGGAAGAGAGTGTAATGGAGCGAATGTGAGTGAATGACCACTGGATTCCACACCAAATTAAAATTTAGGAAGCCTTCATTAGTGGGTAGGCCTGTTAGCCAGCCAGCCAGCGACTGCCCTGCCTTTCTCCATGCAGGGAGTCCAGAGAGAAGCAATGACCCTTTGTGTAGGACCACTTTTAAGCACATTTACCACATTCTGTTTTTGCAGAGCAAACAATCCAAGACAAAACAATTTTTCCCAAGCAACATCAGTCATGCCATTGACGATCATGTTATTTACAAGGGTCATCTTGTTCTTCAGAAAGCTGACAGTGTTCTATGAAAGAAGGCCTACATGCTGGAAAGGAGCTATGAGACCATATTTCAAGGCCTGGAATGATGTCAGCACAGACAACTCTATCTGGGGATAGTCCACAGCCTCTCTGGAATGGGGATGCTCAAAATTTCCCACTTTCTAACATTAGCATCCTCCCCATTTGTCTGATAAGGAATGTGAAGCTCTTTGCAGTGGAGCACAGGGGTGCAGCTGCCCACTCTAGCCTGAGCACCTTCCCCATTGTGGGCAGGTGTACATCAAAGGGGAGGGGCATTTTCTTGACCCAAAGGAGGCATGGCTTGGTGCCAGGGAAACCTCAGGGCTCTTCTGGAAATAAAATGTTTCAGGGAAAACTTCTTATGAGTGAAATAACAAGAAGGCCTTGTTTAGCCCAGCATGTGTATATGTGCATCTGCATACTCAGGCAATTAGAGGGTTGGCCCTAGAAGGTAGAGGCTGAAGCAGGTGATAAACCATGGGTCAGGGATGGCCATTACAGGACTCAGACATGAGAAGCAGAAATGGGACACAGTTGAATTGGTG
The DNA here is from genome assembly GCA_004026805.1 of Lasiurus borealis. Classification (NCBI taxonomy): domain Eukaryota; kingdom Metazoa; phylum Chordata; class Mammalia; order Chiroptera; family Vespertilionidae; genus Lasiurus; species Lasiurus borealis. Next base: position 226 of record PVJN01001016.1, on the reverse strand, counting down.
AAGCTGCTGGAGACGTACAAAAGTTTGAAAACTCAGAGACACCACTACCACCAGGGTCTGAAGAGAGGAGCTGGGGAGGAAAAAAAAATGGCGGCGGAGTAAACAGACGCACCTGGAGCTTTGTCGCTGGGCAGAGGGAGAGAGAGCGGCTGGGAGTCGCACTGGGAGTGATTGGAGGCAAGTTGGGAGCCAGTTATCCTCCAGGAGAAGGCGGGGAACTGCTGGA